>CAOJBI010107755.1:0-22177 GCA_948277035.1 Euphorbia corollata
AGCTTGCGACTCATAAAAATCGCTATATTTTTCCAGTGTACCACAGCTGTAGATAAAGTTTGTACTAGAAGTTTGCTACTTGTAGATTATCATGGAAGAAAGGTTGGATGGCTGTGTTTCATCTCAAACACTCTCCTCACATGTAGTATTTTATAATATCTGTAGATATCGGGTTGTGTGATATGTCATAGTTTTTTATAATTAAGATGATATTTAAGTTTATGTAAAATAAATGATAATGGTACTTGATACATGAATAAATATATATATGAGTTGTTTTAAAAAAAATTAATTATGGCTATTATTTATATAAATATATATAAGATATAAGTTTTTAGAAAAAAAATTTTACGATTATTTTCAGTATTACGGTATAAGATATGGGTTGTTTCAATTTTCAAAAAAAACGTTGCTTCTTAAACTTTCAAAGTGACTCAGTAGCTATTTCAACTTTTAAAAAGTGCATTACTTTGTTCCTTATACACTACGTGTCAGCTTCTGTTGGAAAGATAAAATTACGAAAATTGACATCTTTAGAAAGTCAAACCAAGTAGAAGTTGACACGTGATGTTCAGGTAGTAAAGTATTGCAATATTTGAAAAATGATGTACATGTTTTTTATGACAATCCGAGACATCTCCTAATATATTAAGCCATCTAATTATACCAATCATTACTTCTACCATCCATCATCACAGTTTCATTTCCTCGAATCCTTCCTCACATTTTCATTGTTTAGTATTAGGGTCTCCACCATAAATTTAAATAAGTGCTTGCTCTACATCACACACACAACCGTTTCAAAAAGGGTCCAATTTACAGAAAACCCATTTTAAGTTGGCCAAATACATCAATAACCCCTTCAACTTGGCTTCAACAACCCGATGTCACCCTTAACTTTCAAAATGTCCAGATACCTCCCTCAAGTTGGCAAAAGCGAATCACTTAGCCCCCTCAACGCTACGTGTCAAAATATGATTCATTTGAATTTTCAAAGATGTCATTTTTTATTTTTCTCCCTCAAATCAAAAATTGACACAAGGCATTGAAACTGTAAACTGATGCCCATTTTGCCAAGTTAAGGGGGGTATCTGGACCTTTTGAAAGTTGGGGATGGCATCAGAATATTGGATCCAAGTTAAGCGGGGTGTTGACGTATTTGGCCTTTTAAGTTTGTGAAATCCCAATAAAGCTCAAAGTGTGCACTTTAATCCACTTATAAGGTGGAACTGGGACCTTGGCAGAATAATTCCTTTTCAATTTTAAGATCAAAGGAGATAATTGTAATCATGGAATCGTTTTTTTGGTAATTGATCATGGAATGGTTTCAAAAAGATGAAAGAAGAGAATTTGTTTGTGTGTAAATTATGATTAGATTTGAAGAATAATTTTGAAAATATGGGCATTATAAATCTTCATTAGAAGAGTGACCCATCAATTCTTTATTTAATTTTTTTTAAAAAAAACAACCGATAAGGAGAAAATACTCAATTTTAGTTAATGTTAAAAAATGCCTAACAGCCGTATTTTTCTTCTTATAAAATCAGTTTTTTGTTTTGCTGTAAAGTACAGTTTTTTACAAATAATTCTGGATATACATAGCTTTTCTGTTCCTGTTTTGTCTTTGTTTTGGAGGATCTCGAAATATCCTTTAAGGACAGTGCTTTGCACGGTTCCAACAAGAAATGTTCTTTAGCAGATATCCAGCTACGTTGACAGACATTTCCTTGATGTATCGAAAATTGAAGTTTTCGATGGAGACAATTTCAAGCATTGGTAAGAGAGGATATTCTCTCATTTTGACATGCATGGTGTAGCAATCGCACTCACAGATGCTGCTCCGACTGAACCTCTTGCTCAGGTCATAAATTGGGTGTATGCCAACAAAGTCTGCAAGCATAGTATTCTTAGTACTTTGTCAAGTGATCTGTTTGATGTCCATTGCTTCCAGAAAGAGGCCAAAGACATTTGGGAATCATTGATTACCAAATACATTGCTCATGATACTGGAAAGAAGAATTTTGTAATTGGCAAATATTACAAATGAGAAATGGTGGCGGACAAGGACATTCAGACACAACTCACTGAGTATCATCGATTAATTGAAAATTTAAAATATGTAGAAATTGTTCTTCTTGATGAGTTTGTTACAGGTGTTCTGATTGAAAAATTGCCTTCATCTTGGGATGCTTACAAACAACGTCTAAAACATGAGCAGACAACTTTTTCCTTCAAGGATCTGATCACTCATATTGTCATTGAGGATGCTAGCAGGAAGGAGCTCAAGGCTGCGAAAGAAAAGGAGGCTATCTCTAAGGCAAACATTATCCAAACTAATTCTCAAAAAGGAAAGAGGAACGATGCTAAACATGGTTATAAACCCAAGAAAGACAAAACCTTCAAAAAGAAAGAGAACTGCTATGTTTGCAGAAAACTAGGCCATCATGCTCCTTAGTGTAAGAAGCGAGCTGTGAATAATGAGAATCCTGCCAAGCCAAATGTAAATTTGGTGGAAGCGGATGATGATATAATTGTTACGGTCATATCATAGGTGAATATGGTGGCTGATGTGAAAGAATGGGTGATGGACTTTAGCGCTACAAGGAACATATGTACAAATCGAATGCGTTCAAGTCCTACACTCCAATTGAAAGTGAAGAAGAAACTGTTTATCTCGGTGATTCCCAAACTGCTCAAGTTCTCGGAAAAGGAAAAGTTCTTCTCAAACTCACATCTGGAAAAATATTGGCACTTAAGGAGGTGCTTCATGTTCCTACTATTGGAACCAATTTGGTTTCTGTTGGCTTTTTAGGCAAAAATGGTGTGAAGGTAGCTTTTGAGTCTGACAAAGTCATTATGACCAAAAATAATGTATTTGTTGAAAATGGTTATTTTAATCATGGACTGTTTGTACTTAATGTTTCCAAAATTGTTAATAACAACGATGCTAGTAATTCTGCTTATATTGTTGATTCATTTGATATATGGCATGCTAGATTAGGACATGTTAGTTTGCATTACTTAAAGATTATAAATTCTAGTGGTTTAATTTCTAATCTTAGTTCTTCGAATGATGGAAAATGTGAAATATGTGTAGAAGCAAAGCAAATTAAAAAGCCTTTTAAATCTGTACAAAGAGAATCAAAATTACTAAGTTTGATACATCCTAATTTGGAAGACTTGAAAAATACCATGTCTAGAGGTGGTAAAAAGTATTATTTTACTTTTATTGATGATTTTTCAAGGTATTCAAAAGTGTAGTAAAGATGAGGATTTTGATATGTTTTTGCTATACAAAAATGAGATTGAGAATCAGTTGAATAAAAAATTAAAAGGATACGATCTGATAGGAGTGGTGAGTATATTGCCTTCAATTATCAATTCTCGACTCTTTAATGGGAGTCGTCAATTCTCGTAATTCCTGCGTCTACTTTGAATTCGGTCTCGACTCGTAAAAAACCTCCGTTAGGATGCTTTTCCTTGTGAATATCGAATAAATGAATGTTGAAGAACAGAAACTTTTATTGATAAGTGTTTTCCAATTACACTCATACAACAATTGCTCGAATTTGTAGAGAAAACTAGTGATTAAAACAAGTATTGAATCACTTACAAACTTTCTCTCTAACACTTTGATACTTAGAAAAATCTATATCTATTTCACTCTCACTACATCTATATCGCACACCATGCATGCAAAACTCATTCCATTCTCTCTACCTACAAAATTGGTTGATGGAAACCTCTATTTATATAGTGTGAAATGTTGTGTTGATCCAAACAAAATGTCATGTCTATTGGTGAAAGGTTGCATCATTTTCAATGTGATTACTTGCATCTTTTCATCCTTACCTTCAATGAAAATGTACCTTTTTATGCTTGTATTATCACCAAAAGGTATCTTTTCGTCTGACATCTGATGGTGGTTGATCATTCTTATCCGGTGGTTGAAAGTTGAGAGGAGTTGATCAAATTCGTTACTATTCATGAGCATGACACGCTAGTCACGGTCATGAATTTAAGTTGGTAACTGTCAGCTTGTGAAGAACGACAAGTCACGATCGGGATTAAGGTCGCGAGCGTTATTTGACCATTCATGAACAGGATTCAAGATCATGATTTGGTCCTGACTTGTGCTTTTCTTCATGATTCTCCTTTGCAACTTTACTGATCTTCGACAATTTCGATCCTAAGCCAATTCCTTGCAATCCACGCATCTTTTTTCACATTTTTCACCCTTTTTGCATAGAGTTCCATTTTTTATCATCTTCCTCCCAAGATTCACCTAGTTTCCGCGTTTGCATAAAAACCAACTACAAACCACGTGAAATCTTTTATTTGAAGTATAAATTGACTCTAAACAATTTAGTGAATTTATCAAGATAATAAGTGTAATTATATACTTATCAGATAAGTAACCCAACATCTCCAACTATAAAGATAGTTACTATTTTTTTTTATTTGTAGATGTGTTACTTTTGAACACAAAATTAAGGGTGTAGATGCAATGAAATCCACAACAATTCAAATAGTACTATTTTTTGAAGAATTATTCAACAAAATAATTTAATGAAACAGTTTGAGGCCTAGTTAATCAGTTAGATTAGCTATTATAATCCATAATAAGGTCTATAATAAGCCATATGTATGCAACTTAATACTTTATAAGTTGCACTTGTACACTATAAATCCCTAACTTGGATAATTTATATTTATTAACCATTCAATTCCATCTTCCATTATCTAAATTTGCTCATATCATATTCTTCATCTCACTTTTAACATAGTATCTAAGCTTTGTTGATCTTGAAAGATTCATTCTGCATTTTGCCTTTCTAAGAGTTTGTAAAGATCAAGATTAGTTTCAAAGAATTTCGAAGATGACAACTTAACTACAGAATAGAGTCAATAATGGCAATGACAGCGTACAAGAGGAAATAATAAGCAAAATCAACCACAAAAAAAAGAACTGGATCCGTGGAAACTACAAGGATTTGAAAATCCAGTAACCATGCATGCTTTGAATCTTTTGACTATTGATAACTACATTGACTAGAGTAAGGATATCAAGATTTATTTATCCCTAAAAATAAGCTTGATTTTATCATTGCCCCAAACAATTAATCAGCTACAAACGAACTTGGATTCAAAAAGTGGAAGTGATGTGACAGCATGGTACTATCTTGGCTAATAAACTAAATTTCAAAAGATTTATCTCAATCTTTCTTGTATTGTACTGAAGTAAGAGAGTTATGGAAGGAATTGGAGGCAAGGTTAGGTGAAAGTAAAGTTCCTCTGATGTATTCAATCAATAAGCAAATCAACTTACTTAGGCAGGGAAACATAAAAGTGATGTAGTATTTCCTGCGTATGAAGCAATTGTATGAAGATTTGGCTTACCTAATGCCAATTCTAAAGTGTAGTTGTAGATCTATTGTGTAGAGACTGGTTGAATTCATAGAAAATGATAGATTATTGTATTTCTTAATGGGACTGAATGATGGATATGATTCAATAAGAAGCCAAATCTTGTTGCTAGATCCTCTGCACTTAGTTAATAAGACTTACTCAATGGTGATACGTATTAAGAAGCAAAGAGAGATGAAGTGTGAGCAATGATGAATATGGAATTCTAGCCAACAATGATGCCAATGATTCTTAAGGTAAAAAATGTGAATATTGTAACAAAACGAAGCACACCAAAGAATAGTGTTGAAAACTAAATAAGACAGGCTATAATGCAGGCTTTGCAGGTAATGTTACCAAACCAACTTTGGTAAATGATATGCAATATAATTGGATAATAGACTCTGGGAAAACTTCACATATATGTGCAAAATTAACTTATTTTTCACAATATACAACCAAAAAAATAGGAACAACCGTATTATTTCTAGATGGTACATTGTAGAACATTAAGCATATCGGTACTATGGTTTTTAATTTCAAATTTAGACTCAAATATCTGTTACGTGTTCCTTCTTTTAAGTTAAATCTACTTTAGGTAGGACAATTATGAGAAGATTCAGAGAAATTCTCATGACCAAAGGACTAAGGCTCCAATAGCTGTGGGATTCATGGAAAATGGCTTATATTAGCTTAATATAAGATCTTTTTATCCTATTAAACTATCAAAATATGTAGAAAGCGAACATTTTTCTTTAAAGTATACTGTAAAAGACCAAACTGACAATATGAATTGGCTTTTTTGTTTAGGTTATGTGCATGGGAAAAAATGAAACATGTACCAGCAATAAAGCCTATTGAGGTTTTGAAACCTTGTCATGTATGTAATCTTTCAAAGTAGCACAAAATTATGTTTCAAATTAGTTCCTCCGTTGAAAATGTGATTCTAACTCTATTACACATAGATGTTTAGGGGCCTTATGATAATGCATCTATCACTAGGGAAAAGTATGTATTGATAATGGTAGATGATTATTAAATGGCACTATGCAATGTGTTGGCTCTATCGAAAGCACAAATACTATTTACATTGCAACAGCTAATAAGAAGATTGGAAAGGCAATTTGAGAAGAAGTGAGAACCTACGATGGCAAAGAATTTGTAAATGTTGTTTCTCGAAGTTTTTTTTTGCAGAACTAGGAATAAAACATTAGAAAAACTATGGTTACATACCCCAGCAACATGATGTTATTGAATGAAAACATAGACATCTACTTGAAGTAGTTAGATCTCTTTTGTTTCAATCTAGCTTACAGAATGAGTTTTGGGGAGAAGCTATAACTACAACAACATATGTTATTAATTTGTTGCTGGTGAAAGGGATGAAATGGGAAAGTCCTTTTAAGAGACTACATGGCAGAGAACTGGATTATAGTCACTTAAGAACTTTTGGATGTTAATGTTACTATACAAACTTGGCATCTCATAAGGACAATTTGAAGCAAGGGAAAGTGAAGCAATTTTTGTTGGCTACCCTACAGAGCAGAAGGGATATAAGGTATTCAATGTTAGGACAAAGAAAAATCATTATCTCAAGAGAGGTTTTATTTAATGAGCAAAATTTTCCATTCTTAGATAATTTTTCTGTTTCCAAGTTCAATAATAACAAAAGTGTAGTTCTGCCTATTGCTGACAATGACGATGATCTGTTTCCTATTACAAAGCCACAAAACACCAACCACCAAAACACAGACCAAATGACGGGGCCAAAATTTTTTCCTAAACCTGAACAAACATTATTACACCAGAAGTTTACAAACCAAC
This sequence comes from Euphorbia corollata, assembly GCA_948277035.1. NCBI lineage: Eukaryota > Viridiplantae > Streptophyta > Magnoliopsida > Malpighiales > Euphorbiaceae > Euphorbia > Euphorbia corollata. The sequence continues at coordinate 7,231 of CAOJBI010107755.1, forward strand.
CATAACCAAATTTGACCACGTTGCCAAATTTAATAGATGACATAAATGAAATCCAAAACACTAGAAAAACAACAAGATAAACCAAAAAGTCAAGGTTGGATGCCAAATTTTGTATCAAATGCAACCACCATTTTTTCAACTGACCACATTGCCTTGTTAGCCAACATTTATTCTGAAAAGAACCCAAAACATACAATGAAGCCAAAACAGACCTCAAATGGGTTACAAAAATGCAGTAAGAGTTAGATGCATTAAAAGTAAATGATACTTTGCTGTTGACTGAATTACCAAAAGGGAAAACGCCGAAGTGGGTATTTATAATAAAACACAAGGCCTATGAGGAGGTGGATAGATACAAGGCGAGGTTGGTGGCGAAGGAATACAACCAAACTGATGGGATTGATTAATCTGAATCTTTCTGACCAAGTGCAAGGGTAGGTACAGTCTGATTGGTTTTAGCCATTGCAGCAGCAAAAAAACTGGTTGGTTCATCAAATAGACATAAACAATGCATATTTTCATGGTTATATAGAGGAAGTAATTTGAATGAAGGTGCAGGATATGGTCAAGTATGCAAACTTGTGAAATCCCTATATGAATTAAAACAAGCAGGTCTAATGTGGAACTAGGAGTTAGCTGGGAAATTGATGAGTTTTGGTTTTCAGAAGTCTAAACATGATCACTTCTTGTATTTGAAAGGGGTAGTAAGAGGAGATTTCACAACAACTATTTTCTATGTACGTTGATGATTTTTTTAAAAGATGGACAGATGAAAACGGAATTTTCCAGTTAAAAGATTTTTTGCACAATGCCTTCGCTATTAAAGACATGGGTCCTGCCAAATATTTTTTAATAGTTGAGATGGCAAGGGGAGAAAGTGGTATGGTGCTCACTCAATCAAAGTACGTTGTAGATCTCGTAATATGCAAAACTTGAAGATGTCAAACCTACTCTTGTACCTTTTCCTTCAGGTTTCTAATAAACTCAAACTAGTCCCTTAGTGGAGAATCCTGATTAGTATTGAAGACTTATTGGCAGGTTCCTCTATCTAAATTTTTCACGCCCTAGCATATGCTATGCCACACAACACAACACATCTCAGCCAATTCATGTCCAAACCCACTGAAGTCCATTTACATAGAACAATAATTTCGCTGAAATACTTAAAAGGTACTCAAATGTATGGTTTGTTCTACCCAACTCAAGACAGCTTAACAATAAAAGCTTTCTCAGATGCGGATTGGGCGACATGTAAACATACAAATTAAAGAGATCTGTCACAGGGTACTGTATTTTCGTTGGCAATGCCCTCGTTTCCTAACCCTAAACAAACTGGCTTTCCTACCTGTTTCAAGATATAAAGATGAAGATAACTTTCCAATTCTACTCCACTGTGACAACAAACCTGCAACAGCAATAGCAGCCAACCCATTGGATCACGAAAGAACAAAATTTTTTGACATAGACTGCCATCTCATAAGAGAATATGATACAAGTCCCAACTTGCAGATTCTTTTACTAAGGCCATTTCTGGTGCTCAATTATCCCAATTGTTATTCAAGTTCGGAATTAAAACTCATTCCTAACTTGAAGGGGGAGTGTTTCACTAGTTAATTAGCTGTTAGCTAGTCAGTTAGATTAGCTATTATAATCTACAATAAGGTCTACGAGTCATATGTACGCAACTTAATACCATATAAGTTGTACTTGTACACTGTAAATCTCTAACTTCGAAAATTGATTCAATTGATTAATTCATTCAATTCCATCTTCCATTATCTTCTTTGCTCGTATCTTCTTTTTACATTTAACAAATGTCACACTAAAGCTAACCAATTTAATGTGATAATATTATTATATATTGAAATGAACCAGTCACTTTAAAATTCTGTTAATGAAATATAGGAAGATCCTTAAAATTTGGGAGATCCTACTATTTCTCCAATCTTCCTTTGTTTCTGTTTGTTTAATTGTATATGAAAAAAAAATCAAAAAGATTAAGGCGTTCAATATTGATTAGTCAAAACATCTGAATTAATTAAGGAGAATGGTAGGTTGGATGGATGTTTCCAATTTGACTGGTACGTACAATCCAAATGATGCAATTAATCAATGAATTTCAATTTGTTACAGATTCACTTCGTTCTATTGATCAGTCGTCAAGGAAAAGTGAGACTAGCTAAATGGTATTCACCATATTCTCAGAAGGAAAGATGCAAAGTAGGTATTTAATTAATTAATTATACATATATAATTATGTTGTAATTGATCTGTACAATTATGGAGTAAGAAATGGAGTAGGTGATTCGAGAATTGAGTGGGATAGTGATAAATCGGGGGCCAAGGCTCTGTAACTTTGTGGAATGGAAAGGATTTAAAGTTGTTTATAGAAGGTAGGATGTATTAATATTTCTGTTTGGTTGGCGGAATGGTTATTCCGTAGAATAGGAAATAAATGAATGAAAAAAGTTAGAAATGGTAGAGTATTTGTAAAGAATCCTTAAAACGGATGGAATAGCTATTCTGAACTATCATACATGTCATGGAATAATCATTCCTTACCAAGAAGAGGAATAGCTATTTCATGGCATGTATGATAGTTAAGAATATTTATTCCATCCGTTTTAAGGATTGTATGCAAATACTTTACATTTTTCCATTCATTTTTCTCCTATTCGAAGGAATAGTCATTCCGTCAACCAAACCAGTCCGTTGTATTTATGGTTGGAATGATATTTATAAGTATGATTAACTGCAATTACAATGAAGGTATGCAGGGCTGTATTTCTGTATGTGCATTGACCAGAAAGATAATGAACTTGAAGTTCTTGATATCATTCACCATTTTGTTGAGATTTTGGACCGCTATTTTGGCAGCGTAATTTTTTTTTTTTTTTAATTTTCAATGAACTACTCCTAACTTCTTTGTAAAACAAAATTAATATTCTGAATCAAATTTTCCTCTTATATATAAACAGGTTTGTGAGTTGGATTTGATCTTCAATTTTCATAAGGTACGTTGATGTTCTATATTCATCTATAAATTGATCTTTCAATTAACCCATCAATTATTTCTATTGGTTGTGATTCCATGTTTTGAAAAAACAATTACGGAAAAGCTGCCTGTCAACATATAATTTTGTCACTTTTTCAGCATTTGAAATTTATACTCTCCTAGTTCTTTTTACATAAGGTAAAATAAAATAAAACTATACAGATAAGTAGTGCTCTTCTAACTGAATTTGATGTTCACACACCTTAGTACCTAACCTTGTCTGTATATATATGTAAGGCACTGTAACTCACAGAGCGCTGTAAGATAAGATTATAAACTTAATCAACAAAGATGTTAGTTGCGTTTGTTATATTCTGAGTGAACTGATGATGTAGACGATGAAAAAGCAGGCATATTATATACTGGACGAGATATTAATAGCGGGCGAGCTTCAGGAATCGAGCAAGAGAACAGTCATACGCTTGATGTCCGCGCATGTAAATATACTACAACTTTCTATAATTGATTTACAATTATTTGTTAGGTAATCAAACAATTGAATGCAGGATTCGTTAGTGGAAATGGCAAAGGAACAAGCAACTTCTATCACCAATATGATTGCTCAAGTCACTAAGTAGATTTTTAATTAAAAAAACCAGGAACTGAATCATGTCATCAGCTCTTGTCTCAATATAATTAGCTATTATTTTTCGTGCTATTAAATGTTCAGACAGTTTACACTGACAGAAATTTTGGTTGAATTTGACAAATTATGTATACACATTTCCCTCATTGTATTGAAATATTAATTGATGAAACTTGGGAATAGTCTCCTCCATTTGCAGATAAAAAAAATTAGATGTATCTCCTATGAAAATCAACTAAAAATGACTCTGGAACGAAATTCAAGAATATCCTTCAATTAGTGAAATTGACATCAATTTCTTTCAATAGGTGTAGTAGATTAACAGGTAGCGAGTAAAAAATTAAACTTGTGTCACTTTTAGAATTTTATTGTCAAAATTAACAGTGGGACAAAATTATTTTAATAATACTCATATCTCACTCTTAAAAGTGTTGATATGCAAATTGGTAAAATTTAGAATCGATCTCCAATAATTCATTCCTGAAATAAACATTTTCAATAACAGGATCAAAAAATTATAGTGATCACTTTGAGAATGCATCGAAATAACATTTATAAACAAATTTGCTTCAAAATATTTCGACATCTCAAATAAAATATTAAATGATGATATCTGGAATCAAGTTTAAAAGCAATATTTATATAAATGGATCAGAAGCTATATGATACTACTTTCCGAATTTCACGTATATGAGGATCGGACTGACTTACATTCCCCTCAATGTAACGAGATGTAAATTTTTGAAATTTAGGATCATTGGGCTACATACTTCAATGGGTTGAAATACGAATTGTGATATTTTGGATCAACCTCCTCCATTTGGTGCTTAAAATCAAGATTTTCTAAAATTTAGTGAAAACTGTAATGGTTCTCCCCAAAGAATTAGGCCAAAATGACCACGATATTACGCATAATTGCTGAAATTTAGGACCAGTCTCCTCCATTTGGTGCCCAAAATCAGCATTTCAAAGAAAATGATTAAAGGTTATTGTAGTTATAGTATTTTCGAAATTTGGCCAAAATGAACTCGAAGTTTCCAAACTACTCATACGATTGAGACGAAAATTGTGTGATCTTTAAAGATACAAGTCGAGTCCACGTATGCATAGGTTGAGGATTGCACAAATTGTTTGTAAAACAAATAATTGAAGTTCGGGATCCTCTCCATTTGGTCATTTTTAAAAACGGATAAAAAACAACACTTTGAAAATTTTGTCCAAATGAAACCGAAATAAAAATTTACTATGAAAATTCTCGCATCTTTCCCAATATGTTGAAATAAGAATCGATGAATTTTGAGATTCATCTCCATCTGGTTCCGAAAATACCACAAATGCTTGATAGTTGACTTCAAGGCCACATGCCCTTTAACATCCGCGAATATGTTAGAATGTGAATAGATGAAATTTGAATATATCTCCAATTGAGAACTTTGTAGAAAATATTGGATTAGAAAATATCCATATCTCATATCCAAATCAGTTAAAGATTCATGAAAAACTCCCCGAATCTATCAAGCATCAGTAATTCCTAGTTACCCATCAAGAATTGACTTAATAATTACAAAACTTGTCAAATAATTAACTTAATAATTACAAAACTTTTCAGAATTTTCAATATCATCTAAAGAAAGAAAAACAAGTACATGTTAAAAAGAAGGATATGACAATATGTATAAGGCTTTGCTTGGGAGGGGGAATAAGAGAGGATGGTAGAGGAGGGGAATTGATTTACCGTGCTTGGCTTGAAGGGGAGGGGGAATTTGAAAGAATATGGGAGGAAGGTCATCCTCCCATATCCCCTAGTTTCGGATACTGTTCATTCCTCCCAAATTGGGGGAATTTGGGAGAATGGTGGTACACTTTTACAATATTAACCCTATTTTTATCATTTATTCATAACCATTCATATTTCAATGGATATTTAAGTAATTTTATACTCATTTTACTTTATAAACCCATCCCTTCTTCCCAAACACTAAAATCATCATCCTTTATGTTTCCATTAAATACTATCCTTTAAAATACAATCCTTCCATTTACTCTCCTTTATGATTCTTATAAAACTTATTCCCAATCAAAACCTAAATCATATAAATTAACAATGAATGTCAAATCATTATAAAAAATATTACTTCAACTTGATTTTACATATCGAATTGATATTGATGTAGAATATAATTAATTTCATATTATATATTCTTTATAAATATTTAATGAGAATCTATTGACAGTAAATTTGGGGATTTCCAGATCTAAGTATATAATTTCATATCCATACCCATTAAAATTTCAAGGATAAAAATCCCTCATATTTATACTAACAACGATTCTTATCGAGGATTCCCATTCCCATTCGATGAGATTTGAAGTTAAAAACCTAGAACCATCCAGCCAAATTCATCCATGTGTTGTTCTAGCCCAATTGTTAGAGACTGCTGATACAAATAAATAAAATACCTCGATGATATAAACTATAATTACAACTTTCATTTTGACCACGTAGAAACTATAGCATAAAAAAGCCAATTCTCGCACTGATTATAACTGCTTTATGTGATAAGGGCTTAGCGTTGTTTTAACTACAAGTCAAAATCCTATTTTAGACCAAAAATTTTAATTGAAGATTGTGTCATCCAAAAAATGTTTGATCAACTTCAAAACCAAATACTCAAAATATAGAAATACATGAAAGAGATAATAAAAACCCTCCTCCTTTGCCCGGGCTTGGGACCGGCTGTGTAGCAACTTAGACATTATAAGAATACACAGGCGGAGTTACTTCTTCACTCAGCAAGAATACCTAAAAACAAAGCTCGGCTTAAAAACACCATTTTCATTATCATACGTTTTTTATTACAATTATTTAGTGTCATGTAACTAAAAGCGAGGCTGCCCCTGGTACAATAAGGTCATTGCTTCTTAACAGAAATTAAAACTCAAAACAACAATAAGAACACAATTTGATACTAAAAGCTAATTGTCAAATTCACCCGATTGTAGACCATATTAAGAGATAAGCCCATCTATAGGCATCACTTGTGAAAGTAAAATTTTCGGCAGCAAACACAACATTTGTGGTTTAGATTGTATGTTACAGCTTTATTGACCAATTTCATGCCTTAAATTCACCCGAAAACTAAAATCCACATATAAGTATTTTTTGCTTACTAGTTAAATTAGAGCAAATATTTTAACTTATGATATTAGAGTTACTTCCAAACTAAAAATCAATATGGACTCTTCAACCATTATAAAAAAAAGTCAGAATCATGCTTTGGAGTTATTGTTAGACAATTTTATCCATGGTTGATTTTACGCTGAGAAATAAGGCATATTCGGCCTTCCTAAAGGAAAGCAAGGGAGCAGAAACATACCAGACCAGGGGCATTAGGAAGCCTCCACCCCCACAGCTATACAAGAACCCCTGCAACCATAAGAAAATTAATGGAAGAATCAAACCAGTCGCCCATAAAAATATATACAAATCTGCCAAGGAAATCATATCCCATTGATGCTAGAAACGCACATGGGCAACTGAAACTTTATTAATCACATCAACAATTAGTACGAATGGTTCTTAGACTTTGGCAATCCTAACCATCATAGCACTTCAGAATCTACACTGAGACACCCTCCTGTACACCTCAGTTAATAATTAATTGTATTCTTGATCAGCCACTTTCGATCTTTACGGTCAAAAACATTTGGCTTGCCGATTGTAGTTGCTCCTCAATCCCGTCAGTGTCACTCGACCAACCAGTGTAACAGTTACATTTTTGCTTGACATTATCTTCAAATTAGGCCATGACTCACATGACATTGTCGGAAGTTAATGATGGTTATTCATTCAGAAAAATTAAACTAGCATTTAGTTATTAGTCAAAAATAGTGTTTTGCTTATTATTAGATGATCAAACATAACCGGTACCAACAACCTTCCAAACCAAGTCCCCTCCATGCTCTAATATCAGCAATAATTGGTAAGAGAACTTCACCGATGAATTCCAAGATTTAAATGGCAAGGCAAGCAATGCCACCAACGAAAAAAGATAATATAAAATGAACAAGTGCCATCAGAAATATCGGTATCATCTACGTGATGGTTATAATACCAGATTTCACTAGTACTGAATAAATGAAATAATGCATGTCTGTACAATTAAACTGAATGTTAAAAAATTCCATGTGAGCGCAAACAATATATTGATTTTGGAGTTTCTAGTGGAAGAAGCTCATCGGCAACAGAGATAAGAAATACAATAACCTACAGAGTCAATACTTCATTCTTCTGATGAGTGGGCAAAAATTTCAATGAAAACGCCACCACAAGCCCATGACCCAGGACAATAGATGTCTATGATTCAGAACCTGAAACAGAACAGCATGAATCAATTCCAACAATGCAGTGGATGCAATATCATCATTATCATTTTGTTACATAGAAGCCCATCAATAATCTGCCAAAGCAGAATTATTAGTTGAAACAAACACGCTAGGAGCATTCCATCTACGTACCAAAAAAGAGGCACTGAGTGGAACTGCAAGACAAATAATAAGTTACTTGCATATTTTATATATATTGCCGATTACTCCCTCCATCCCAATTCATAACGTGGTCTAATTATATATTAAAATAGTTGAAGGACAATATTAATTTCCTAAGGTCAAAATTATTAAAATTACTCAATTTCCAATTACATTAGCATTGGATTGGTAGAAATAGAATAAATCCAAGGTAATGTGATGTATTTTGTGGACATCATGCATAGTTTATGAGAGCCAAAGATAACAATTACTCTAAATTGTCCATCTTACGTACATTTTAAAACATGACATATCCTCAACAGAACAAGTACATAGGCTAGCACAACAGTTCAAAAGAGAAGTTGAGTTTCATATGAAATAAATGACTTTATTAGAAATTCGTAATTAGCTAAAGTTCAAGCTAAAGTTTGAATACAATTCACCATCTATCCAGTTGAGTACTGGTGCCACCCATCACCAAGCACCGTGAGTGCATGAGATTTATCTGTGCATAATGATAGAAGTCCAAGTACATTCTCAAAACAACAAACATATAAATAATCCATCATTTTGAGCAGAAGACAAGAAACTTCAAACACTTTCTTTCCTAGTTCCTACACCTCTTTCTTTTCTCACATGATCTGCCAACTTGCAGAGTGCATCCCTTCCCAAAAAGTCCTAGCCGCACACCCACTTAGCATCAAGGTTTTGCTATTTCCTAGTCCTACTAGAGCTACTCAGTGAACCAGCATCCAGTTCCATCAAGATGTTATCAAAACAAGATATGAATTACCAAGCGTTTCTTTGCAAAAAGAAAAAAAAAGCTTTGATTTGACAAACCAACTATTCTAATAATCAGCAAAGCATATACCATATATAAAGTGTATTGAACATAGAAACACATTTATGATAAACTGACATTTCAATTTGATAAAGCAGGCATCAAATAGTTTCCACTAGATTTTACATCTGAGATTGCTCCCAAGACTTTGTCCAAACCTATATAAACTCATAATCTCTAGAAAAAACAGTTTTACAAAATGTCTTCTGAAAATAGCATGCAACATGACTAGTATAGTTAATGTACAAGACAAATATATTGGACCAAAAAACAAACAGTAATTTACAGGAGTACTGAATTTATTAAAGAAGTTGGGTGCTTAGTAACATACAATGGATGATAACTCCTGCGAGTATGCTCTCCTGCCAGTCTGCGGCTAATCCATCTTACAAGGTCCCCAAGAAAAGCAGTGGCTCGTTAAGGGCATCTTGAAGTCAAAAAAACCCACCCAACTACTCCAGAAACATCATACTACAAATGAACCAGATAACTAAATCATCAAAAGCATATTTGGTTAACTTAATGAAGTAAATTTCAGCATGTAAACATAACCAATCTTTAGATGTTACAGCGTCCATCAGTGAAATATTCAAGCACCAACCCTTATCTGCCAGAATTTCCGTCTAAAACATTCTAATGGAGCAAGTAAATTATATATTTTTTTCCCTTGGCAGAATGTGAATAGAAGATCTTGATACTGCAAAATGCAAACATACAAGAAATATCAAAAGATAAAGTTAAAGCATTTCAGCATACTTGGATATGAACTTTTGGAAAACTCAATTTGGTCCTTCTAGTGCTCAACAATGGTGCTTCTCACTTCCAAATACACAGATTTCAACTGTATTTTCTTTTGCTTTGATGAGAGAGTATAGCCATACATGTACATGTCATATGCAGAGGTTCATTCTCTCACATTAGAGTTCAAATGCTCAAAGAAGAATTTTCTGACCCATAGATCAATCTGCCAGTCATAGAAATGCAAAAAACGAGGGTGTAAATAATGCGACATTTTCAGAAAAAAATGAGTCACGGATGGAAAATTCTACATCAAATAACATTAATCTGAAACCTGAAAAGGCGATGCACGGTTTAATTGATGCACACAATGAGAATATAGCCATTACAAATGGAATGATCAATGAACAACCTTGCCAGCTTTGAGACAAACATAACCTATTTAATATAGCACATGGTATAGTAAGTAACAGAAATAACAGAGTGTACATTATTAAGTACAAAACATACATGGTGAAAAATCTACCAGCGTAGAAGAAAAAAGTCATGATTACATACTCCCTGGCATCAGTAGTTGACATCAACCATAAAACATGAGGCTTCAAAAATTAGCCTATAAATGTAATGAACATGAATTAACTAAAACTAACTCTTCAATGAAAGACTAGTTGCTACGGGGGCTCCTCGGGTGCAAGGGCACAACGCACAAGTGCCAATACCTTGCCAAGGGTCAAGTGAGGCGCATTTCATCAAGTGTGCGACTTCAGAGATTTTGCAAAAAGCAGGCCTCGATGTAAGGAGGGCGTTCAATGGTTTATATAGGATTGTGCCGCATGTTATAGTAACTAAACAATATCATAATATAGACTTTTCTTCATCAAAAGGAAAGAAATTAATCCACTCAAAACCATGATTTCATCAGTTCTTCAAATGCTAAGGGAGTAAAGGGCAAGGATGAAGTAACATCATCCAATATTGAGGGAAGAGTTTCTCTAATCTTTCTAAATGATGAAGAATAAGAAGAGGATGACTTTGAGGAGGATAAGTATGATGGATGAAACACGCAATGATAGAGATTAGAGATTAGAACAAAGTTCATGTTATTGAGTTATGCTATGGTTAGCAGGACTTGTTATGGTCTAAAGTGTGAAGCTTTAATTTATTTATGGAGTCTACAATATATAATACCAAAATCATCAGCCCAAGAGTACTTACAAGAAATGGCAACTCAGAGTACTTCCTAATTCAACGATCCACGACACCTAATCAGAAGATTCAGCAGATCAATTTACATTAACAAATTCATAAAAGCAATGTAAAAACACTACACCAAAATTGACAACATACAACACTTCTTACTTTCTAGATCCACAGTTGCAGGGTATCTTTTTCTCCTCGAGTGGAAATTTGTAGTTGTAAGTAATCTCTTCACCAGCAGCTATATGTCGTTTTGCATAAATGAAAATCTTTTTCTGGCCTTCAACACTAATGACCTTGGTGTAGCAGTTGGGCTACAAGAAGACAGTTATTTTATTACTGAATAAAATAATATTTTTCGTAATCAAGACTAAAGAGAGAAGTAAATATAAATATACATCACAAGAATGATTTATAAATCTAGCAACTCCCCCGCGCTTCGTTGCATCAACCTGAACATCAAGATATAATACAATGATGCAGTTAGTTTATTGTTTTTACAAGAACCTAGTTGACCTGATAGAAGAAAAAATTATGGATGTAACCAACCAAGAGATAAAAAAAAAAAACTATAATCAATGACTAGCCCAAGTAAAAATCACAACTTTAATAGGGTAAGCATTGGTATTATGGATTACCATCATAATACAAACGATAATATATTGCTATATCCTTTCTTCCATGCCCTACTTCCCTCAACACACAAAATAAAATTCTATTTAGTTTATGCTATAAAATGACTTCTCCACCCATTATCACAATGTCAATTCTCAATGATATGGATGCCAAAAGGTTATACTGTATCCACATGATGTTAAATGAAAGTGTAACAACTCAAACCAGCTCTAATATAGTGCAGGAAGTCCAGCTACAAGTTATAAAGAAATGTATCAAATGAAAAAAGTCAGTGTCTGTGTATGGCTCTAAAAACCCTTGAGCATAACAATAAGCAACTATGGCCAAAAAAATTAAAATAAAGGAGGTTCTATGACATCTGGCAGGTAGGGATAGTAACGTATATAAAATAACAGACTCTTGCAACAGGTAGCCATAACATCTGAAATCCATTGGAAGCTCAATTCCTAGTTGCAAACAAAAAAGGAATGGAAACACGTTCAAATAATAACATTAAAAAAGATTAGATTACTGACCACATAACCATCATCTAGTCTGAAAAGATAACTGCTGCCAATTCCCATTTTCTCATAAAGATGTTCACGCATATCAGATACCTAAAAGGCCATGAAAAAAACACATCACGAAATATAATAAAGTAAAATTATTCTGAAAAAACTAGAAAGGCATGAAAGAGAACAAACGAACTAAAAAATAAACGAGACATAGCAAACAATTATAGTAGGGATCAAAAATTAAATGTGTTCCATAATAGTCAAAGGCGCAAGGGGTTTGCCTGTCATCTAGGCAAAAAAAAAAAGCACATGCCCAAGAAAAGGAAAGCACAATAAAATGAAAGACAATAAGTTACATATGAGAAGTAGAAAAATAATACTAGTTCACAATTCTAATAAACTATCAATTAGAATACTACAATTAAAATTAAAACAAGCAAAAGATGTCAACCACATGATCTTAATAATGTAGGCGATAATCATTTGGTGACCCGAACGAAGTAAGACGAGCATATTGCTAAAAATAAATTATAAATACAAAACAAATAAAATCCATAATAAACTATTTTTTATATCAAAATTGAATAGCAAACAACTTTCTCATTTTTTAATTAATACTCAATTTTATTTAAAAGAATTAAATTCAACATTTAAAACTTAGGTTGCCATTCAGAATTAAACACAACAAAATGAACCAGACTATTCATCTTCAAACCCTTTACTCTTCCCAATTTCTGTCATGATTATTGCAATTAATAGTAGTATTAACTTTAATTAAGGTAATTCATGCTGTTTTCATTAGTTCCCCAAGGCTAATTGCAATAGCCATCTCTAATTGATAGTTGTTAGGAACTTAGGATAAGAATGAGTTTGTTAGAGAGTTTGTTTGCATTTAAGTGGACAGCTTTCAGATATATTAGGATATATACCAATGTAAAGACTAAAATCAATAATCAATTAACAAAATATTATTCTCAAATATCATTCCTATTTCCTGCTCCTGATCTTCCATATTCTATTATCTCTCCCGATTTCCTATTCCTCTTTCTTTCCCTATCTGTTTCTTCCTCCTCTGATTCTCTTCTATTATGTGCATCTCTCTCAATTTTTCTCTTAACTTATCTTCCATCTATTTCACTTCTCTTCTCTCCCAATCTGCTTCAATTTCAAGAAATGATACGTTATAATTTCTCTCTTTGTTGTCTATTAATGTTCATGAACTTTTCCCTTCCCTCTTTCTCTCCGCACAACACAACCAAATTAAAATCCTAAGAAATTGCTGCCGCCTCTTCAGCCTATATCTCCTCCATTAGTCCTTTCTTCCAGACAATCCATTCAAAGTTTTCTTTCAAAGGCTTGGCTGCCAATCTTTGTCACCTTGCCGGAAATTTCCGGACCTAGTCATACGGGCGAGAGCCTGACAGAAGGATCACTTGTCCTGAGGTGGTGGCCAGAAATTTTGCCTTGCCTGGTCAACTAGGCGAGCACATGTGTGTGTGCGGGTGCTGATTCAGTAAAATAATGGATAATTTGTTTTGGCTGAAAAATAAGTCAAAGATGAAAAATAAAAAGCACGGGAAGCCAATTGAAAAGAAAAATCAGGAGATAATTGTATATTATGTATGGGACCAGGAATAACCCTACGGACGAATACCATAATTTACTAAGATAAGTAGGGCATTGATGTCTTATTAAAATAAAATTAAACCTATGTGAGCCAAGTGCTCCTCACTGAGCTCAGTGCCTATACGCACTGGCTCGCCTTTCACTACTATCGTGTTCAACTTCAAACATACTTGAACCAGTAAATAAAAAGAAAGTTAAACTTACTCGAGGTCGAATTAGTTCACCGACGTATTCAATTACAAAGTCCTCAGCCTCAATGGGTTCTAGCGCAACAAGACCCCAATCATGAATCTTGCTTCGCTGGAAGCATAGACGTTTTTTTCTTACCTAATAAGTAATCATCCACATAAATAATGACAAAAAGTGAGATACGAAAAATTTAGAGATTAAATGGATTTTCAATCACCTTCAATTGTGTAGCTTTTAAAAGGTCAGCACCTTCAGCTGCAGCAAGAAGATTTCGCATCTTCACCCTGTTTGTTCTTGCAGATAGAACCTTACCATTTGGCAACTGAGAGCTATAAGCCTTAGAAACTAAATAGTCATCACGACAACAGCGAATTCCCCTTTTACATGCTCTTTCTGAAGGACTAGCATTAACTGACCAGGCATGCCATTCCTGGCCATTGATTGAAGTCCTAGCACATCCGTCAGATCTAGGGTACACATTCTTGTTCCTGGATCTACGTGACTTAGTCTTATGCACAGAGACCTGTTTGCTTGCTGCTTGCTTTGAACTAGGACCGGCTACTTTCAGAATCTTCCGAGAACCTGAGGCTGACCCACCATCCTCTAATTGCTTCCTTTTTAGCTTTGCCAATTTAGTTGCTGTTCAGTAGAAAAGCAAGAAGTAAGTCAGACTGATTTCAAGAGTCAAATAGATTTCAAGTATTACTCTATCAGTTGACTTGTTTACATGAGAATGATAGTTACAAAAACTGAAACTAATTACCCTCCACATTCATTTTAGATTGATCACGTGTAATTGCTTCCAAAAATCCACCATCATGGCTGTTGCTATCGACCCATTTGTTCGCTGCTTGCTTCGGAGTAAAATTGGCTACTCTTGAAATCTTCATAGAACCCGAGGCTGACCCACCATCATCTAAACGCTTCCTTTTTACTTCTGCTGATTTGGATGCTGTTCAGTAGAAAAGTAAGTACTAATTCAGATGGGTTTCAATTTTCAAGTATTATAAGAAAACTTGTTTATATGAGAATGACATTGACAATAATGAAAAGTTGGA
>CAOJBI010107800.1:0-12370 GCA_948277035.1 Euphorbia corollata
TGGATAAGGTTTTTATCAATCCTTTGGCAATCTTCACAAACCACATCAAATTCAGGATAAATAGTGCCATTGGCACCGCAAAAACGATAAGACAACCGAATGAGCTCATCTTGATCACCTGTCAACCAATCCAGAAATGCGTTTAACTACAGAACTTCATAAATTTAAGCTAGAAATTGATAGCAGTCCGGTATATAAACTGGGCCGTTTTCACAAATTAGTATCTCAACTTCATTTGCTAACAAAATCTACTCAAACTTCACTTCTAAAGCGTAGCAGAAAAAGTCCGACCTACACAATTGTCACGATAAACTATAAGCAAAATAAAGGAAAATACTTATTTTAGACTTAATAAAGCTATTTGCTTTAATGTTAAGAGGTAAAAAACTAAGAATAGGTATCTCCCATTATTTTATGCCGACATGGATCAGAAACTGAACCGTTCCAATAAGTGTCCATTTTCTCTAGGCTAACACATCTTCAGGTAATTTTAACATTGCATCAAAATTCAACATATTCTGTGAAGATTGAGCACTTTTTTGTTAGGAAATGCAACAGCTGAACCGTTAGAACAATCTAAGAAAAATAAATTCCATGAATAGAGCATGCAACGCGAAAAAAGTTCTAGAATTTTATTAACAAATCGAAATCTTAAAAAATAAATTATTACCCGCTGGGTCTACGAGCTAATGGCATAGCAGCATCAAAGTGAGTTTAACTGGATGATCTGTCAATACTTCGGCTATAATTGATTATACAATGCATTTTATGGCCAATTTATTTTTTGTGATAAACTACTAAATATAGTAAGCAGCTGTTGACATGTGATAATATAAATTTAAATAAGAAAGAAAGCAAAGAATATCTCCAAAGTCCAAAACAAACAAGTCTAAGAGAAGTCAACAATTACCTGATCATAGTTGAGGTAGATGTGGTGAAACATATAGACAAACAGCAGAATCCTAGCAATCTGCATTATTAGTCACTTTTTAGCCGGAAATGGGGAAAAGATAATCAATGAAATTCAGTAAAGGGGTAATTTTTCCATTAGAAAAAGAAGCGGCAGTTACTAATTTATTGCTTGGCTAAAGTGGTGTCAACTGTCAACTATTTCAAGACTAAAAAAAATGTCATTTCAAGGGTGGTAGCTCAGATCTATTTTTCTCATTTCAACAAAATTCTCTACACGATGATTCCAAAATGACGAGTCATTTTCCAAAATTTGTACAAAGCTCATAGAAAGAAACAGATCTCCACAGTTGACTCAGACACAATCTAACCCCTGATTATGATCACTTCCATTAGTCACTTGCAATCATTTACAATAAGTTTTGCTTGTAAATAAAAAATATATTTATTTATATATAACTAGACTTTTCCCAATATATCCCAAGAAGCAACTGTAAAATGATAATCAATATAGCAACCGAATGTCATACATAAACCAACTTTCACAAATAATTTCCACATACTTTATTTTCCTTCAAATAGACAGAGTTATTGGCAATAATTACAACATGAACTAAGGAATGACTTCAAGCAACTTTATACTCACCAACCATAGAAGAAAGATCAGTCCACCATTGATAAGATATGCAGTGGATTTCTTCAAACCAGCTATATCCAGATACCTACATACGAATTACAAAACATTATTTCGATATCATGACTGCCAACATTTGACACCCTTCTTGGAAGTAAATCATTATGAACCTACCATCTCATATTAATCTCGGGAGTTGTCACCTCAGAGATCAGACACATGTATGTATAAATCTGACCTTCTCCAGATAACATAGAGTATGATACTGCAATTGCAGCAAGAGAATGATGGATGACCTGAATTCCATTGCCAAAGCATAGTTAGTTGCACTAACATTTTTCCAAACCTCAACTAAGGCAATAAGATTTACTAGGATCTTTTGACTCTGATGGACAGAGTAGATTTGCAATCAAGTGAAGAATTCAACCAAGTATATGTATAAGAGAACATTGTACAAGCAAAATATAACAAATCAAATTCATGCGTACAAGTTGCAATAACCGACCACCCTTAGGGTGTGTTTGGAACCATAATTTTTTACAGAATTTCAAGTCATTTTACGTAGAAAATATGAATCAATTGAAATGAATTAAATTCTTTAAAAATTGTTCATTCCAGACAAAGGGTTAGATTAGACTACAAAAAAGTATGTGGAGGTTGGTTCTGAAAGTGATCGGTGGTTGGTGAATTAACCTACCAAAAGAGCAAGAATATAATATATGGAATGTCAAGTAAAAACTAGAAAGCTTCACCTCTTTCAGAGAGAAATTAAAGGTCGATAATACTCTATAGCTATAAAGCAAGAAAATTATGGATGTTAAGACTAGTAAGCAGAATACAATCACAGTCACTGATGATGGAACTAATGTATTTCGGAAGTTAAAAGGACACAAATAAAATAAAGAAAAAAAGATATCAGGAAGTTTTTTCTTCCTGAAGATAGTACTCACATACTCCATGCCTCCTAAATAAGGATAGAACCAGAAAATCATTCCAATATCAGCAATGAAGTAGCCAACTGAAACCTGTCAAAGGAACTGAGTCACTTTTTCACTTAAGAAGTAATTATAAGACCTAGTCCCCGATATATTGGAGAATATCATACTCAAAGGTAAAACTAGAATCAGAATAGTTGAAAGATATCTCATTGACTTTCATGATAGAAAAAAGACAAGTTCGTGATATAGTGAGAAAATCTAGTTAAAAACACAGAAATGGAAAAGAAAATCATTCCACATCTTCAAATGTTCATTTTTTACAATTTATTACATATGTATGAGAATTTAAACAGGAATACTCTTGAGTGCAAGATGGGGAAATGCATGGCAAGATTTACAATTAAGTTGCTTCTGCTCCAATTCCAAAATGCATTAAATGCTGACTCATCCTAACTAGCTATCATTAAATGAGATAAGAATTAGAAGTTTGTGAAATCCTAAGTTTTATGTATTTGCAGGCCCGGTCCTGAAAATTTGAGGGCCATAGGCAAAATAATATGGAAATCAATTAAAGTGGGCCCTCGGAAAAAAAAGTATATCAAAAGTTAAATTTTTGGAAAAACTAGGAATTGAATTTATGACCTCTCACATGCTGTATCAAGTCACGTACCAACTCATTTAACATCAATTAATGTTTATCTTTATCATTTTAACTTTAATTACTAAAAACATAAACAAAAAAATATTTTTGGGCCCCTTCCGACTTTGGGTCCTGGGCAGTCGCACCAGTTGCACACCCCCAGGGTCTGCCCTGTGTACTTGTGCAATTCTGAAAGTCAATCTTTAAAGATCAGGGTAACATTATAAAAGACGGCAAAAAAACTTACCCCCAACCCAAAATTGGACAATTGTGAACTTCGCAAAGTGATAAGATCAGTAGACCGTTGATGAGCAAAAAGGTTTGACCAGAACACAAGGAACAATGACAAAGCCGTGATAAATACGGCATGTATTGAAGACATACCTCTGCAAATATCATACAGTTGATCGGTGATACATTGGAAACAATTACACTCACCAAGCAAGAATTAACTTAAATTCGACTCACCGATTGTTCCACTCAACCCGTTCGACTTTAGTAAGACCACTGTAAACCTTGATGTAAAATGTGCTGATTAATTGGGTAAAATCATATGCCTGTTAGAGAGAAACATTAATAAACTCAAAAGCAGGATCAAGAGAAGTTCAATCTGCTTTTTTTACGAAGAAAATAAATACATGCATTAATGCACAAGTTAAATCTTAAAAGAATATTATAGTTGACCAAGCTGTTAACTAACTGAAGTTTAGAATTAAAAAGGTTAAAAAAAAAGAAAAAGAAAAGAAAAAAGAGCATACCAGCTTGCAAGCAACTAAGCCACCAAGAACAGAAGTGTAAGGGATATAAGGAGCAGACAATAAGTAATTCTTAACTAGAACATCAGCCTGACTTTGGTAAGACTTAATAGCCATAACAGTGCCACTAGACACAGCCATGATGATGGATTAGGCTCTGTAATTAGGAAATCCTTTTTCACGTTCTATTTTCCTTCGTCATTATCTCCTTGTGCCTCTACTCTCTACTGAACAAAGTATAATTGGCAGAAAAAACAAGAAAGCTGTTAGATTCCCAGATCCAGATAAAATTACTAATTACTGCGCAAAATTTCTGGCTTCACATGCACAAAATTTAAAAACAGAAAAGGTTTTTTATATACAGGTTTCAAAATGTGTTAACATTGTGAGTTTCATAAGTATTACTCCTGAAAAGAGCTCTGAAAGCTGCAATCAGAAAGAAGCTCAATGGCATTTTGATCATTCATTAAGAGGTTCAATTTCATCAAATCTTAGCAGACTTCAGAAATCCCATATGCAGCATTAAAAAAGCAAGCAAGGACATGAATGTCAGATAGAGTGTACACATAGAAAACATCTACGAAAATTGATGTACCATACAAAAATTAGGACTACTTAAGCTACTCTGCACATCAATAGTACCGTATGAGTAGGGATCGTTTCTACATTTTACAATGAAAGAGTTCAAGTTCAATCTATGAAATATCAATAAGAAAACTTACATGAGTTCAAGTTCAAGAGACAAAGAGCACAAAAAGACAATGTGAAATGAATGAATCTATGGAGATCACATTCAACATTAAACCCATGTAGGGTTACATCAAAACACAATCAGAATCTAATTCATGATGTACATACCCAAAGAAATAAATGCTGACAGATGAACAAATTAAAAAGGGAAAACCACAGAAAATCCAAAAGAGACAGTAATAAAAGGCTCACCCGAAGCATGTCAGACGAGCACAATCAGATCAGAAAGGGAAGCAGAGTGAAAACGAAACAGAAACGACGTAGTTGAAAAATGAGAAATAAATGCGAAATGTTGAAAGGGCGAACCAAATGCAGGAATTAACAACCGTAAGTTGAGCAATAAATGTGATTGAGGGAGTGGGTTGAAAGAGAGAGCTTAAAAGGGAAAGTGGGTAAGGATAAATGGATATGATATGGTGGATCGGTGAAGAAGAAGAAAGGGAAATTGTATGGATGATGATGAATTGAATAAGGATGATTTGTAAGATGATAATTTGACGATGACGGTGGGTGATATGGGTCCCGTGATTTGCGCTGCAAATCTGTAATTATTGTTCGCAACTCAGTATTCTGTCGCTTTCCTTTCTTTCTGGTTCATTACTTTCCTCGACGCTTGAGTGGCAAACTCTACGTCTACTCAATATTCTTTCAGCCGAATTCCATCACAATCTTAGGAAGAAAAAAAATTGTGCTCGTCACATTTTGAGTGTCTTTTGTACGTATTCACGCAAGACAATTTATGCAAGAGAAATAGATGGTAGAGGAAAGAAAATGAATATATAAAAAAATTATCATATGTCAATAATTACGGGAATATCATTTCGAGAACAACATATTTTTTTCTTCAATTTATACTATTATAGCATACCACATCCTAAATTTTGATAGAGTTCCATAGATTCCTCGACCTGATAAAAATATACTAGTCTAACTCTTAAATATCATTTGTCAATTTCTGATTAGAGAGAATGATTAATAAAAATGATATATTTTAAAAGTTAAACCAACAAAAAGATGTCACGTTACATCCATTGGGTAAAAATGTACGCTTTTACCAATTTAAGCGAGTAATGTTGATCTTTTCAAAGTTGAAGGTGCACTACAAGAAATAAGAAAAGTTAAAGGAGCTGGTGATGCATTTGGCTATTCATTTTTTTTTTGAATTTTTCTGGTTTACTATTCTTCTACTTTCAATATTATTTTTCGAAAGTGTGAAATTATTAATTGGTTAGTTTTAGAAAATAGTCCTCTTTTTTGTTTTCGCGATTTGTACTTTTTCCAAATTTTACCTTTGCCTGTTTTCTATATAGATAATAAATATTGGAAAATAACGCATTTTCAAGTTCATTTTCAAAAGTTTATGAGCAAATGTGGGGTAGAAGGATTTGGAGGTGGTGCTAAGGTGGAAAAGATGGTGATGGCAAGGTGACAATGATAAGGTAAGGATGGAAAAGGTCCTGACATGGTAATGATAAAGGCAGTAGATATGGTGGAAGCATTATATGTGGTGAACTGGAGCAAGCAATGTTGAGGTGGCAGTGGCAAAGGCTGTGGTGGCAGTTGCAGAGGAGGAATGAAAATGGTGGTACTGATGGAGGTATGAGGAGGTAATGACGGATATGAAGATGAAAGTGGAGAAAAAAGTGGATGTTGACTTGAAACATGAGGCAACAATAAATGTTGTGGAAAAAAAGTGGGATGAATGTGGTCGTGATGATGAGAATGATAATTGTTGTGGTAGAGACGAGGTGGTGGTTTAAGGAGGTGATCGGTGACAATGCCAGGGTGAAAAATAAATTAGAGTGTTTTGGTACCGTCACTTCATCTCTTATTCTCCTCTTTGTTGAAAATGTAAGCCACATGGTTAAAATATATAGTAATTTTTCCAATTTCCATTAACTGGGGTGGGTTAGGTACCCAAGTTGACCCCTTCCCAATTGTCCAATAGGCGGTAGTGGTGATGGTGATGGCATAAACGTGATTAACCACCTTGTATGCATTAGTATTACTATACATCAGTTTTGGATTTTTAATTGGAAAATATTAAAAATATAGTATATGAACCTATTTCTAATTTTTTTTTATTTTGGAAAAAAATGGGAAATGCTATTGATTGACACATATTGTCACACAAGTGATTTCCACGTTGGATTTCTTGTAATTTAATGGCTGAAATTCTAACTACAACATTGCCTTGGATTACAAGGAAATCAAGGATGAAGATCACTTATATGTCACGTTATAGCATTTCATAAAA
Organism: Euphorbia corollata; assembly: GCA_948277035.1. Classification (NCBI taxonomy): domain Eukaryota; kingdom Viridiplantae; phylum Streptophyta; class Magnoliopsida; order Malpighiales; family Euphorbiaceae; genus Euphorbia; species Euphorbia corollata. The sequence continues at coordinate 6,884 of CAOJBI010107800.1, forward strand.
AAAAAACATTTTGACTTTTCATTTCCCTTGCAAATTTTTTTTATGAAAAGCATGCCAAGTTGTTTACCATAAGTTACACATTCTAAGTTCTTTACAACTAAACATACCCCTGTGCTTTTTTGAAAAAAGTATGTGGAAAACATTTTTGAAAGTATTGAAATTTTATATGATATTGTCTTTGTTTATCAAGTTGTAATTTTTTTTAACCTTTGTTCACCCTAAATTGGTCCACATTTCATGTGATCCAAGACTGCACTAAAATTACTTATTCTGATTATATAATTTTTTTTACTGTATTTGTTTTTTTTATTTATATTAGATGTTTTTTATACTATTACATAGTAGTTTTTAATTTACATTTTTCATTAATGAACAAGTGACATGAAATTTGAATAGACCTACAATGCTTATTGCGACTATTTTCCATGTGAATAAGTTCATACTAAAACCAACCTTGACTAGCAAATTCTATTAGTCAATTGAAACAAAACCAGAATTAAAGTCCATGTTTGTCAAGCATTAACTCAACTCAACAATTCAATTCAAAATTCAAATTACTAGAATTGAATACTATGACCAGTGACAAATTACAACCTTGCAGGAAGAATCCCCATATATAACCCACATATCTAATTCTTCAAGCAACCAAATTCGAGTCCAAATCCATCGACCAGTAAACCATCTTTCCGCCTTCCAATTTTAAGCCAAATTTATTCTCATCAACCCACTTAACCCTTCCACCATTCTGTTCCAACATATTTTCAACTATAAAGATGAATTTTCTGCTTTCACATGATTGAATCTTGTTCAACAACTTATCAGCCAATATTTTTCGAGCAGAGGTTCTAATAAATAACAAATCTGAACTTTTTTTAGCATAGAAATTAATCATCAGTAGATGTACTATCGATAATCTCGTTAAGCAATTCACTGCTCGAAAAAAGCATTCTTGCATCTAATACCCAAGAATCATAGTTCATTTCCAAACACTTCTGAATTACATATGCTTTCACAACCGTGTCTATCACTTCTGAGATGGAATCGAGAAACTCGATTAAATTATAAGCTCTCATACTATGAAGAAGCTGGTTTGCATCAATAACCAAATGCCCCCTTCTCGTAAGATCATACAAAAAAATCGGAATGAGAGCCCATTAACTTATAGTTTCGAATATTTAACCTCTCCAAAATGGCATAACAAGTTCCTTATGATTTTATCAGATGTCCCGAATATGCTCACAAGCATAACGGTTCGACGTTTCTGAACAGATGGATGAACAAAGTCGAAATCATCGAGGCTCCTTACTACACTATTAGGAACTACTTCTCTGAAGCAGAAATGGAACCATTTCAAATCAGTCAATGGTGGAATATCGAGAAACTTAAAGTCAAACGAACTTTCATCCCTGTGTGAAACACTAAGCGCTCTTTCGTGTCCCAAATTTGTATAGATGTTATAGTAGCCACTGGAATAAATGAATTTAATGAACCAAGGCATCCAGATTTTTTCTTGCATTCTTTTGTACCATCTAGTTGTCACCTGTAATTGTAGATTTTGAGTAAATTGTTTAACTAGTTTCAAGTAAAAAGATGGACTTTGGAGATGATTTAGATAAACATTCCATCGAGCAACGACTTGATGCCTCTATTCTTGTAATTGTCGTACCAAAGCCTGAACTCTTTCCAAGGTTTTGGAAACAAAATTTGACCCCAAGTGCCAACCAATTGGTACAAGAAGAGTTTAGTTCCACTATCCAACTGTATTTTGTTTCCATGCTTACCTATAATCAACATCTAAATAAATTAACATATTTTCACTTCTAAACCGAGAAAATAATCTCAAAATAATATAAAGCACTATGGTCTGCAAAAGCAACAGTTATTATACATAAATGAACTTATATTAGCTTTCTTTATAAACATTCTTGAATGCTAAAAGTTAAAAATGGAATCTTTAACCAATTATTGAGCATTGGAAAACATATGCTTTCATACAGATAGCCTGAGATTCTAATTACAGCTATATTTAGACAATCAGCTTAATGATGAAGAGCTCTGCCTCTAATTTAGCTATAGTTAAATATCATAAAGTAAACATATATAAAGATGGAAAAAAATTGAAGGTCGCCAATGGTAGCTCCGACTTGTACGTTGAACAGTGTCAAAATTATTATGATGTTATCCATAGAAGTAGTACCACTACCGTCTTCTACTCATAGCTGATATTCTACTCATAGTTCACTAGAGTTCGCTCCACAAAAACATCCACAACAGGAAAGATGGATGATTTTAGCAAATCTATAAGCTGAAATAAATAACTAATGGTACCGGGAACAAACCTTGGATGCTGAAGTGAGATTTCATATATCGAAGGATTGTACATGTTAGTATTGTAATAAAACTTTGCAATCACAGCCTTCACAAATCTATAAAATAATGGAGAGATCTCTGTGTCATCCTCCACAACAAATGCAAACTCGTTATTGAAGCTTGGCCACCAAGCCTCCAACATTGCGCCTGAAGCGTCACATTCAGTCCTGTACTAAACAACCTTGTTTCCAAACTTCCAATGAAACCCATCAACAAACTGCTAGTTTTTGGTCTAAAGCAACAGATGAGTCAATGGAGAAAGGAAAGTAGTCAATGCAAACATGGAGATGGACTATGTCCTCATCGTAATTAGTATTCGAAAAGGAATTGAGAAAATAGGAGAGTGAGTCAAGGCGATTGAATGCAAGGACTTTGATAAGGAAAGTGAAATTATGGTTATTTGGGGAAGACAAACTTTTGTTAACACTTGAGGGAATAAAATTTGACGCTAACTTAGATTTAGTAGAAGATATGTGAAGAAAGGGATGATAATGTGAGAAAAAGAATAGTACGAAGAGTGAGACGAGGAGAAGAATAGGAAGTGTTTCTTTGGCAGGCCTACCATTGACCCCTATAGACCTATAATGCACATCAGACAAAAAAAGGCATGCCAGGAAGAGGGAGGTGGAGAAGATATAGATCAGATTATGTTCATTGGTAACGTACAGTGACTAATTATGAACTTTTAGTCAAAATCCATTGCCCATACGAAAACATAGCAAAAGTAACAATAATTAGCATGCAATTCCTTGAACAGGAAAGAACTATAAATCAAATAAGAATATAACTACAAATTAACCTGCACTTTGCACAAAAAGTATAATGAATAGTATCCCAGCTTATAAGCAACTAGGCCACCAAACTCAAGAATGTAAGTAATATAATGAATAGATCAAAAGTAACTCTTAACAAAGAACATCAGCAGAGTTTTGGCATGACTCGATACCCATAGCAAAGCAATCCCACCAAGCACAACTATTTTGAAGAATCCTCCTCCATTCAAACTTATATCCCCTTATCATTTTCTCTTGTCTCTACTAAACAAAGTACAATCACAGTTTATCAGTAAAACACAATAGATATAACTATTCTTGGAATCCGAAACAAAGTACAATCACAGGTTATCAGCAAAACACAATACTTATAACTATTCTTGGAATACGAAAAGAAGGTCAATAAGGCATTCTATACACAATCCTTTTCAGTATGCATTTTGTTGTCAATGTGTTTAACAATATGAAATTCAGTCACATGTATATAGCTTCATGGAATGCAAGAAGCTCAAAATCTCATATAATATTTTATCATTCATAAAGATATAAATTTTTTGTCGAAGTTTAAACATTTACTCACAGCATGAAAGTGATCGAGCTATATTAAAAGATAAATAACCCAAATTGCAATTATATGTTCACAAGGTAAAACAACCGATATCAATTTTAACATAAAGCCATATCAAACACAGTCAAAATACAAAGATTCATAAAACCAAATACCAAAATGCTCACCTGAAAAATGGTACAAACAAGAATCCATAGCTGGGAACCCAACAAGTGAAAAAGGAAACAAATATGAAAATCGCAAATTGAGAATCAGAAGTAGATGTGTTGATTACTGGAATTTTTTTGGAAGCGCAACAAAGATGCATATTGAATTTGAGGAAGTAGAATGATAAATTTATATTTTCTGGTTGGCAAAATACCCCTATGCTTTAACTTTATTTTACATTTTACCCCTAAACTTTCAAAACCTTGTGATACATACCTCAAGTCTCACAAAGTCGAAAATTCGGAGCAGGCCGATTTGAGGTAAGTTTAGCTTGCAACTGCTAGGATCATAACAGAAAATGATATTTTTTTTCTTTTTTTATTAGTTTTTGGGGTTCTAGCACACAAAAGTTAAATAATTTAATTGTAAATTTTTTTATTGTAGTTCCAATTATCTCTTTATTAATTATAAACTAATAATACACGTTCAACTTTTAATTGTTTTTGCTATAAGTTTAGCTTTTTATTTGCATTTGCTTACAAATATTCCAATATTGTTAATTATAGTTTTTACTTGTTACTAAATCATATTATATTTATTGTTACATAATAATTTTTATTAAAGATTCAAGTTCCATTGCATGTTCCAAAAAAATGTTAATAAAAGTACAAGCACTTAATGAAAACACATTTATCTATATAGTGTTAGAGATAGTATTATGATAATGTAATTGTAATTATCACTAATCAATAGGGTTATAATTGTAACTATTCTAAATAGGGCTTCTGTATATAAACCCCCCAAATACATAATACAATTCAAGTTTGCTGCACATTGCTTTATGGTATCAGAGCCATTTTTAAGTTTTCTTAACCTAATTCACTAAAAGTTCTTCATGTCAGCCGCAAACTCCACTTCTTCAACTACTTCCGCCATCACCTCCAATCCTCTCATGTCCTCTAGTTCGCCAGCAATGGTTGCCTCTGCATCCGCCCCTCTTTTTTCTTCACCCATTCCTAGTGTTATTCATTCTAATGTCAAACTCACTTCTTCTAATTTTCTGGTTTGGAAAACCCAGATTACTCTAAAGCTTAAAGGTTATGGTCTTATGGGACACGTTGATGGTACCATTGTTGCACCAACGAGGATGTTGGCTAACGGGCAAGAGTCGCCTGAATATCAAGCTTAGGAGAGAAAGGACCAACAAATTCTTTGTTGGCTCATTAATTCAATTTCTGAAAATTTGCTACCACAGGTTGTCAGAGCCACCACTACTAAAGATGTGTGGGATAAAGTGATGACTACTTATGCAATGGGTTCTCGTCCTCAAATCCGTAATTTACGAAATCAATTACAAACAATTTCGAGAGGTAATTCTTCGATCATGAGTTATGTACAACGTTCTAAAGGGATTTCAGATCAATTTGCTACCCTCGGTTACGTGGTACCAGAGGATGACTTGGTTTATTCTATCTGTTCTGGGCTTGGAGAGAACTATCGTGATTTCAATCGATCTATTCTAGCCAAAACAGAACCAGTAAGTTTCGATACTCTTCTTGGGATGTTGCTTACTGAAGAGCAGCAATTACAACAATTTTCAACCATTCAATCGATGGTACAACCGTCGGC
>CAOJBI010107929.1:0-11466 GCA_948277035.1 Euphorbia corollata
ATTAATATTACTAATAACATTAATTATAATTAACATTAATAATAATGTTATTAATAATATTAATGATTAATAATTAATATTATTAATACTTAATATTAATAATAATATTAATTAATTCAATATTCAGTTTCAGTATCTTCAGTTTCAGTTCAGTTCCAGTATCTTCAGTTTCAGTTAAGTTTCAGTATCTTCAATTTCAGTTCAGTTCAGTTCAGTTCAGTTTCAGTATCTTCAGTTTCAGTTGAAAAGAACAGAGCCTAAAAGGTCCAATTTTCACAAGACGCTTAGCTTCCCGCCAAATTCTCAAACGCCCAAAATTGTTTGCCCGCCAAAATAGAGTTTTAACAGAAACAAAAACCCTAATTTCAGATCAAACCCAATCTTCCATATCACTCTCACCATGAGAATCCGTACTCTAAAGCTGCGAGAAGCCCACAAATCCTCCGCCGCTTCCTTCTGCTCCGTCTTATGGGATAATCATGCTAACCACCTCGTCACCGCCTCATCTTCTGACCCTGCGATCTGTATCCATGACCCTATCCTTTTAAGTGCGCCAAAGATACTCCGCCACCACCGTGATGGTGTTACAGCTTTAGCCATAAGCCCTAACTCTACCTGCCTAGCATCTGGATCTATTGATCATTCCGTCAAGCTCTACAAGTTTCCTGGTAACTTTTTAAATTTAGCTTAGATTGAACATGCTCGTTATGCATTTCTGTTGTTTTCAGTTGACTGAGCAAATTATTGGTGCATAGAAAATGGTTCAAATGCTAAGCCAACGAGAATTGAATTAGATTTATTCAGTTGGTTGAAAGAAATTCAGGTGAATCAGCTGTTACATGAATCAGAAATTGTAATTCAGCCTTTTAAATGGGCTGTGATGATATTTGTTAACATGTGGACTTCGATTTGCACCATTGAAGTTCCAGCTTCATTTTCTTTTCATAGGTTTCTAGAATTCCGGGTCTGATACACATCTTTTGTTTTCTTTAAACAGCCGGTGAGTTTGAGACCAATGTCACCCGCTTCACGCTTCCACTACGATCTCTTGCATTTAATAAGTCAGGAAGCATGCTTGCAGCTGCTGGTGATGACGAAGGCATTAAACTTATTAATACAATAGATGGATCAATTGCCAGGGTTCTCAAAGGGCATAAAGGACCTATTAATGGACTGGCTTTTGATCCTGTTGGGGAGTACTTGGCATCAGTTGACTCGATTGGAACTGTTATATTCTGGGAATTACAATCTATGACGATGTTGCATACCCTCAAAGGCATTGCTCCAAACACTGGTTCAGACACTTCTGTGATGAATATGGTGAGCTGGAGTCCTGATGGGGAGACATTAGCTGTCCCAGGTTTGAAAAATGATGTGGTGATGTATGATAGAGACACTGCTGAAAAGCTGTTCTCATTGAGAGGCGATCATGCGCAACCTATATGTTCCCTTTCCTGGTCACCTAATGGTAAGTACATGGCTACTTCTGGTTTAGACAGACAAGTGCTTATATGGGATGTTGCCAAGAAGCAAGACATTGACAGGCAGAAATTTGATGAAAGAATAAGTTTTATGGCTTGGAAACCAATTGGCAATTCATTGGCTGTTATTGATGTCATGGGAAAGTATGGTATCTGGGATTCAGTTGTTCCTTCTTCAATGAAATCTCCTACTGAAGATGTTCCAAGTTTGCAATCGAAGAATAGTAATGGACTTCTTTTATTTGAAGAGGATGAAGAGGATCCGAGTGTATCTGGTAGTTTAAGTGATCTTGGTGAAGACTGCCTTGGCGATGACCAACCAAGCAGGAAAAGGCTACGGAAACGCTCAGAATTTGATGAGCCAGATCAAGACAGGAATGATTCCTTGAATTTGCTTGCAGAGACTGAACCCAAAAGAAAAATGCATCGTTCTGGCAAGGATAGCATAGATAAGGTACACGAGGGACTGCGAAGCACAGCAACATCAACTAAGTCAAAATTGCAAGGGGCTTTTCAGCCTGGAGCAACTCCAGTTCAAGCTGGGAAACGTCGCTTTCTGTGTTACAATATGCTGGGAACTATAACTACAATTCAACATGATGGATACTCCCATATAGAGGTAATGTTTATATCTAATGCTCCTTTTTTCTCACTTTAGGACATAGTGGGTAAGGGGCTCTAGAATTGCTTTAATTATTTAACAACATTTAGTTTCTCCATCAAACAGGAGATGAAGGAAAATTTCATTCAAGCTAATGTTGCTAACTTCTCCATAATATTTTATTGTATACAGATTGACTTTCATGACACTGGCAGAGGTCCACGAGTTCCTGCGATGATTGACCACTTTGGTTATACTATGGCCTCACTAAATGAAAATGGGAGTGTTTTTGCAAATCCTTGTCGTGAAGAGAAAACCACAAGTACTCTAATGTACCGGCCTTTTAGTAGCTGGGCCAATAACAGTGAGGTTTGAACATATAACTTTTGTTTCCATCTTTGCTATGCTCTATATTTATGTACTGCAGCAGCAAATGGAACTTTCTTGGACGCCTTGTTATCCATTTGCATTGCTGGTTTAGTATAACTTACTGCTACCTTGATGCATATGCTGCCCAGTGGTCAATGCGGTTTGAGGGTGAGGAAGTCAAGGTCGTGGCACTTGGCACTTCTTGGGTTGCTGCAGCTACCAGTCTTAAACTTTTGCGCATCTACTCTGAAGGTGGTATGCAGGTTCGTCATAACATATCATGTTGTGTTCATGTGTTTTATTTGTTGCTTTAGAGTGGGTTTTCTCTTAAATGAGATGGATATGAAGTTTTGCACTATTGACTGATATGAAAATTTTGTAGTTTAAATGGAAATACTTGTGGGTGCATAGTCAATTGATTGTTCAAGTGGCGACGGGCAATGAGTTCTGCAAAACTTGTAGTTAGACAAATAGACATAAAAAAAGGCAATGTATTAATGTGCACACCATGTCGACTAATCAATATTCCTGTTCTATTCTCCGTACGTATATAATGAGTCATGGGTTGGTGGGTTTGTGTAAACTGTTTGTTTTGAATCTAACACTGTAATGCTTAGGGCATCACTGAATAACTTAAATGATGGTTCTCTTGTTAAATTAGTGAAAAATAGCTATGTTTCAGTTAATATTTATGTTCTGTTCTGGTTCTCACCATGAGAAACCCCAAGTTCTCATTTGCTTCTGTGTATGTTATTAGATGCAAATACTTTCACTTGATGGGCCTGTGGTGACTGCATCAGGCTTCAAAAATCATCTTGCAGTTGTCACTCATGCGTCTGGCTGTCCACCCTCTGACGACCAGGTCTCATTTTTTCAACTGCTACTTTTGTTGTTTTCATTATTATGTGTTAAGGAGAACTGGAAGAGATGGAAATAATAAACAGTGACCTTATTTTCATTAATTCATAAGCTGTATGTTATTTGTAAATTCAAGAAGTTCATTTCAGTTGGAAACTAAGATTTTTTTTAGGCTATTGCCATATTGGTGTTTTGATATTTGCTTTAAATGAAATTTGCAGGTGTTAGACTTTAGGGTATATGACATATCAAACGGGACCCAACCATTTAGGGGTCATCTTCCATTAAGTCCGGGTTCATATTTAGTTTGGTTTGGATTTAGTGAAGAAGGTCAATTAAGTTCCTATGATTCCAAGGTACGACAATTTTTGTGCTCAGCCTTTGTTACTATGCAGTATTATGATGTTGAATATGAGTCCGAAGAATTTGTAGGGTGTCTTGAGGGTTTTCACAAGTGAATATGGTGGCAGTTGGTTTCCACTCTTCAGGTTCAAGATTATTCTATTTAAAGTTAGAATCAATTCATTGAGTTGTAACATTCACTGTGTTGATTTAGACGATTGTTCATAATAAAGTTCCATTTTGCAGTGCTGCTAAAGAGAAGAAATCTAATGAAAGCTATTGGGTGGTTGGGCTAGATGCAAGCAAACTGTTCTGTATTGTTTGCAATGGTCCTGAATTATTCCCCCAGGTACACCTTTGCTTTCTCTTCAGTCTTCATTATTTAATTTCCCTATTTTAATTTTGTTGTCCTCTCTGCAGGTGATGCCTAAACCGGTTCTTACCCTGATGAATCTATCATTTCCCATTGTTTCCTCTGATCTTGGAGCGGATGCTCTTGAAAATGAGTTTATCCTCAACAATATGCGTCTCTCTCAGGTTTTCAATACACTTCTTCCCCTAAAATAAACCTCTAATTATTTGTTGGCTGTGCATTCATTACTATGTATGGTAAAGCACATCCGTCTAGCGAGAAATAGGACTTATATAATGGGGATTAGGATTTAGTAGTCACGTGGTTTTTGGGTTTAGTGCGTGATTGTGACTAAAAAGAGATAAGAATTCAGCTAGTATAATCGTGGGATTAGGAGGTAGGTTTTGAATATTATTCTGTCTCGGTTTATCCTTAGAGATCGGGACTCTAATCCTTGAGAAAAAGAGGAGAATTCCTTGACTGCAACTCTGGAATAGATCATGTTTTCCTCTTTTTTTTTTCCGTTCTTGTTTGCTTCTTAATCTTCCATTCATCTATATCAGTGTATTTTCTGTGGTCTAAGGTGGATTATTGTTGTGATTGGTTTGGTTCTTTTTCTCTGGTTTCTTTATCTTCAGAGACTACATTGACTGTTTCTTCCACTAATGTTGTTTAGTGATTTAACAAGTTCTATTTAGCATGCAGATCCAAAAAAGAATGGAAGAAGCAACAATTAGTGGCCTGGACACAAGTGCAATTGATGACGAGGCTTTTAACATGGAAGCCGCTCAGGATAGATGCATTTTAAGACTGATTGCATCTTGCTGCAATGGTAAGTCTACTTATGCATGCTAAATTGATTGCATGATGTTTCCTTTATAGACTCATCAGAGGCCAAAGTAGTCTGCTAATTGGTTTCTTGTTTGTTTCAGGCGACAAGCTTGTGAGAGCGACTGAACTAGCAAAGCGTTTATCATCGGAAAAATCGCTGAAAGGAGCAATAAAGCTAGTCACTGCCCTGAAGCTTCCCAATTTAGCTGAACGTTTCAACACTATATATGAGGTGAGCCCTCGGTTTTCCCGATCTTCAAACATTTCACCGATCTTGGAAGTTCGTAATTTGATATCTCTTTGCAGGAGAGATTGCTGAAAGAAGCTGAAGAAGTTCAGAATTTAAATTCAAACATTGTTTCTCCTGTAATAGCTACGACAACAACTGTCAATAAGACCTTGACATCATCAGGGAAAACTGAAACATTGGAGCCTAATACTTCGATGCTATCCCCGGAACTTTCAGCTCCAGTTTTTATCAAGAAAATGAATGTACAAGAAATGGAAAATACTGATAAGAGCCAAACTGCAAGTGTAGGGGACAAGTCAGAGAAGGCAAGTAATGGTGGGAATGCGAAAATTGCAGGAGAAACGAGCAAGTTGCCATCTCAGCGTCCTTCGAATCCATTCTTAAAGTCATCAAAAAATCAAGAAGACCAAAGTCAGGTAAAGCCGCAGCAGCGTCCATCCAACCCATTCAAGAAGTCATCAAGCTAGAAGATTGCTGGTTTTGGTTTGAAGAACAAGACTGGATGATGAATTTTGTGACTTAAATTTATTCTGCCTTTTTTACCCATTTTTCATGCTTTGTTTAAAATATTTGATGTACATAGTTGAGGTTCAAGTAAACTGCATGCTTCTGTTTCATTTATAATTGTGTAGATATTTTTTGGCTGGTAACGTTTTCTATTTAGCTAGCGTATAGTAGTGTTGATATATGGCTTATATTTAGAAATACACTATCTAGTCCTTCAGTCCGGACAAAATCAACTATTTACTTCTCTCCACAATTAGGCCATTTAATTATTGACTTATACAAAAATAACTACTCTGCTTGACTTGTACATTCATGAATTTACATACATAATCCATAGCTTTAGTATTAAAATTTTAAACACATACTAGTAGAAGCAATCTTGAAAATTAGAAATGAAGTCTTAACTTCGGGGCTCAAAATACAATATCCTCATCTTTATAAAAGCCAAAATATTTTGCACTTTAATCCCTATTAAGAAATAAAAAAAAAAAAATTGAATAGGATTTCCTACAGTTTTTTCATTATAAATGAATAATACATAATATTTTGGTTGAATCTCTACCTCTAAACTTATTCCTTGCTTCATTGTTTTTTCTTTGTTACGGATGTTGCTAAAATAAAATCTCTTTTTAAGGTATAATTTTTTCATGATTCTTTGAAACCATGAAAATATAATTATAAATTTGACGGTTCTCCATTAAATTTAATTATTTTTTAAAGAAATCATATCATATCACTTATACAAATACAATTTCTTTTAAAAAAAATTATACCTTACGATGCGATACTATTCCGTATTATACTTTAATGAACCATGAAAAATTATCAACTAAACAAAGGTTAAATGCTCATTTGTCTCCTAAACTTGCAAAAAGAAAGCATTAATTTGTCCTCTTTCATATGTCAAATTTTGATTGGGTTGAATAGATGTGATTGTCTTGATTTCATTTTATCTTCAACCAAAACTGACATATAATTTTGAGATAATAAACTATTTCACTTTTTTCAATTTAATTTTCCTTTTATTTTCAATTTAGTTTTCACATGTCCAATATTTATAAATTACTCCCTCTTTTTTTTTATTAAACGTAGTTTAAGGTTTTTTTTGTCAATATCAATACTACATTAATTAAGATAATAAAAATACTTATTTATGCCATGATTTTTGTTCTTTTGAAAGATGATTGAAAATTTTATTCTTCAAATCATTTTCAACTTACATTAAATAAAGATAAAATGATAAAATGAAAAAAAATATACATTAAAATTTGAAAATAACATTAATTTATAAAAACTTATATAAGTAAAAGAAGTATGACCATTAAACTATAAATTGAATGGTTAAAGAAAATGTCCCATCCCATTTTTCCATGTTTCTTGAAGGAAATTATAAATTATAAGTTGAAGACAGGGAAGCCTGATAGGTCCACCATCACACCACACCTAAAATTTCAGCGCAATCTTTTTAGCCGTCGAAATATAATAGAATTGAAATAAAACCCCACTTTCCTTTCCTTTTCATTTCAATTCTCAGAACCAAAATTATCTCTTCCTCAGATGGCTAATCTTTCTTACCTTCACCACCACGACTCCGACGACGACTCTCACCTCCACCGTTTCCGTCCTTCCCTCAACCACCGCTCCCTTACTGCTAACCGTTACTTTCCTCACTTTTCCTCCTCCTCTTCCGATCATCTTTTTCCACCTGACCCCTTACCGGATCGCTCCAATTTTGACATCTGCACCTTCGATGATGACGCCGTCTCCGATCCCGAATCAGTTATTTTCGGAGGCCCTGATCTCCTCGACCGCGAGAATCAGGTCAGTTTTGTCATGGATCTTTTTCAACAGCGAGTCGAGCAGTCTCAGGTAATGGGTCATTCTTCACACTTGGTTTCCGATTCAATTAATGATTCCGACTTTGGTGTTATCGAAGAGACTTGTGAATTAGGTTTGGATAATTTGGAGCTAGATTTAGGGTTAGGGTTTGGAACAGATGGCCAAGATAATTGTGAATTTTCGAATTTAGACCACGACGATAATCGTAGTTATAATACTAATATTGTGATTGATGATGACGATGACGATTTCTTTGTGGAAAGAAGGCTTTCGGGTATCCAATCTTGTGAGGCCGGGTCTTCTGTTGGTGTTTGTACTAGCGCTCTACGGGTTTGTGGGTTTGGATCTGATTCTGATTCGGATGATAACGAGAACTCCTTGACTATAGATTTACATTCAGGGGATGAATATGGATTGGATCGTTTGAATTTAGAAAATGATAGCTACAGTAATTTTGACAACGATGATGCCGAAGTTGAAAGTGTTACTATTCCTCTTTGTTGGGACTCGCTTCAGTTGGATGACCACAGAGAAAACAATGAGGATTTCGAATGGGAAGAAGTTGATGGCCGTGTTGATGAGAGAGAGGTCCTAAGCATGTTTATTGATGATGATGAGGCCTCTGTATCTCTTTCCATTTCGCCTGTTATTGCTCCAGAGGATGTAGTGAATGTAGAGGAGACAGGAGGATTAAGGAATTTAGAGTGGGAAGTTCTATTGAATGCTAACAACTTGGATTCAAATCCAGACCACGACCAGGAACATGATGCTGAGCCATATTTTGGGGATCATGATGACTATATTTACACTGCAGAATACGAGATGCTGTTTGGTCACTTTGTAGATACTGGTGCGCTGATGGGTCGGCCTCCAGCGGCAAAATCAGTTGTTGACAAGCTTCCTTCTGTTGTTTTGGCAAAGGTGGATGTGGAGAATAATGATGCAATTTGTGCAGTTTGCAAGGATGAAATGAATGTAGGAGAGAGAGCTAAGAAGCTTCCTTGTACACATAGATACCACAGGGAGTGTATAGTGCCATGGCTTGAAATTAGGAACACTTGCCCTGTATGTAGATATGAGTTGCCTACAGATGATAAAGACTATGAGCGGAGAAGGGCAGCACAAAGAGCTGTCGCAGTTGGGCACCACTTTGATGGGTAATTCACTTTGGCTTGTCTGCTTTTTTATGCTTTTATCTGAGCATTAGATTCTTGAAGAATGTAGATGCAGCTTTGAGTTGATTTGGTTTCCCTTTGTAATGATAGTTATAGTCTAATATTTTGGTGAGAGTAGGAGAATATTGTTATGGCTATCTTGTACTTTGGGAAACTTTTCTTTTCCCAATACTGTTTGATGATGTTTTGGATTGATTTTGAATTATTTTTTTTCCAGCTGAGTTTTTGCAGTTATCGAGTGACTTGAGATTGAATGGGAACATATACGTGCTTTCCCAATCATTTAGGATTTGTGGGTCTTCCTATTTGTTTTGGTTGACATTTGTTACTTCAAGTTACTGAAACCTCAGCAGGATTTTAATTATTAGTTTGTTATGTTTTCTTGCTGAAGTTTAGAGATTGGATTTTGTTGGCATAGTTAGTGTTAAATGTTCGTAGCTCTATCAAAAGGGGGGTACTATTACTATATCTTCAAATTATGTACTGATATTTCAGGCAAAATGTTAGGAGCTGTAATTTTAGTTTGGGTAGTTCTCTGTAGAAAGTGACCAGTTGTGTCCAACTTTGACTTGACATGATCATGTTAGAGAACCGATTACTTCAGCTATAATTCGTTGCAAGACATCTTGAATATTACCGAAAAATGACAGATTTGTGTTGAATATCCTTGAACACAAATGATCTACGAGTACATGAATGTTGATTGTTATTACTTAGAATCGAGAAGTTGGAGGAATATAGGTTTATATCAATTGTTCTGTCAAGTTTCATGTTAAGGGCAGTTATGAAGTGTTTGGGTACCTCATGTTGAATTCGTTAAACTATACTTTTACCAATATAGTCCTTTGGAACATTCAATCACACTCACCAAAAGAGTAGGAGATTCAAATTTTTGCACTGTAGCCCCTATCAAATCCCAATCTATATACTATTACTATCGGCTGCTTTTGCCATATCAACCTTCAACATGTGAATGTAAGCTAATAGAATATTACTAGTAGTTAATTTATCCTTCCAGAATATAAGCACTCTGGATATAAGTTATTATTTTTTTGTAATAATTCTCATCGCAACACAACTAGACAAAGTAACCAACACAATTTACAATTGACACGAATTCAGCCATGTGACTCCCTATATTAAAACTACCCATTTAACTTAAAATCATTATCTTGATGATTAATGTTCAATAATAGTTTATATTACATCGAAAGTCCTTATGTTTGCTATAAGCTGAATTTACTATGTGACAAGAATGTGTTATTGTGCTACAAGATTTAAGAAGTTTGGTATTATGCAATAAAACTATTGATGAAGTTTCCCCTTTTATTGCAAGTAGACTTATTTTTTTAAATGGCAATACAGAACGAAAAAAGAAAAAAAAAAGGAGTTTTTGTATTGAGTACGGAATTATTTGAAGTCCGCATCAAATTCAAGAATATTTAAAACCGATCGAATTCCGAATTCATCTTTAACTTGCACATATATGGCTTGCTGTCATCTGTTAATAGTTTAGTAACATTTTCTTGGATATTCAATTCATTTTTTTTTAAATATCAATCCCACCAAGAAAAGCTACAAAACTATACCCTGTGGACAAGTCAAATCGTCTTTACTAGTAATTGTTTCTTTAATCTACTCTACATTCGGATATCAATGAGAGTATTAGCGGTTGCATGAGAACATAAATAGCTCTACTTTTCTTTTCTTTCCCTGAGCAATGATAGGAGGGTCAAGAAATAGAGAAGAGGAAGATGAGCCCACTGATTCCGCCATCTTTTCGACAAAAAGCCAGTCCTAAAATGATAGCAAAAAAGAACGGGTATGCTGAATAACAGAATCTGGCAAAGCACTGATTCGGTCTTCAACCGATGAATCTCCAGAGCTTTCTTCCATTGAATAACATTAAGCGTCAACTGTCTACCAGAAAATCAACCGACGGCAAAAAGTTCAGTTTATTTGCAATTTCCAAGAATGACGGCTAAAGAGGTTAGTATACCAATTGAGTTTAACTCAGGGGGAATTTCACAGCTTTTCAAACTATTTACACTTGTGTGTCCAATTTTGTGGCTTAATATTTTAATTGTCCGAGGTATGAAATTAAAAAATATATACACGTATATATATTTGTTTCCATTATTTCCGTGGGCCAAAGATTTTCCATTATTTGATTTTGGATTATAATGGAATAAAGCAAAATGATTCATTATTCTATCTGCACTTTTTTTATTGTGAAGTTACGGATAGTTGTTGCAACTCCACTCTTGGGTCAATTGGAAACAACCTCTCTGTTATTACAGGGATAAGGCTGCGTACACCCGACACCCCCTTACCCCGCTTTGTGCGGGAGCCTTGATAGACAATTGGGGTTATGTTGTTGTTGTATACACGTATATATATTTAATAAAAATAAATTTTTTGAAAACCGCAAAGTTTATCTTTTGCTTCAAATTAGGTCTAATCCAGTGACTTGTTTGTCTCGCTGAAAATATAAGTTTAGTAATGTTTATTCTTTGTGATGTTTTATGTTTGTTTAGTATTTAATTGGTCTACGAAATATGCTACACAATTGTTAGGTAGAATAGTTAATTCTTTAAGGAACTTGACTTCGTGTTGTGTTCATGCTATTATGATATAATAAATTATATTTTTCGAAAAAAAAAATGTTTAAAAAAAGTCTTGGATGACATGAGTTTGTATGAATTTATCATATATATGAAATTACATACCATAAAAAATAAGGTCCAATTAATATTTTTATGAAATTATATTATTTTTTTTAGGGAAAAGGATTTTATATTTCAAAACCGATATATAGATAAACTCCATAACCGGACATACAACACTGATATATGACTAAA
>CAOJBI010108707.1:0-12045 GCA_948277035.1 Euphorbia corollata
GCCATGATATGTTCTTGGTGAAACTTGAATATAACTAACCTAAATTGAGTTAATGAAGGTTGCGTGGAGGTTATAATGTAGTTTAAGTGGTTGAAAGCATGAAAAATTATGAGTAATACATGTTATGTTTAAAACTAGTAAAGAGTAGTAATAAATTGTGAAACCCTAATATATTTGCATGCATGAATGGCTCGGCCTAGCCATAATATTTAGATAAACTTGGATAAAAATTGTTAAACATGAATTAGAAGTGTAAATGAGTAAGTTTAATGGAGATATTAAAGAGGATGGACATAAGAAAACAAAGCTAAGTATAAGCATAATGAAAATTAAGCAAAATGGTATATTAATTGATATTGGTATATTCAGCCTACATATATAAGTGTCTAAACTTGAACTTGAATTTTTATAAGTAGTGTAAAGATGATTAGGTGTAATTTTGGTTAAAGTTAAAAAGGTTACTTGCATAAAAATTTGGTATAAATCACTTAAATGTCATAACCTAACTTATAGAATGGTATAAAAGTATAAAAAGGGAAGAACATGTTTCGGCCTAAGTATAAAATGATTTAAACTTGGTTATGACTTGATTAAATTAATCTAATGATGTTTATAAGTGAGTTTTGGTGAAATTAGAAGAGTTGAACATAAGTTAAATATTGGATATTATGAGTATAAACAAAAGTTTTGTCTTAATGTGAAATTGGTATAATGGCATAGCTTATTTTGCATGGTGATTATAATGAGTTTAAATGGCTTGGTTTAAGTTGAATTGTGATTTAAAAATGAGAAAATGAGATGGTTATGTGAGTATTGGAATATGCTATGAAGATTGGTATAAGTAGCTAAGTTTGTGGTTATATTGGTATAAATGGTATAAGTGGCTAAGTTTGTGGTTATATTGGTATAATTGGTATAATGGCTAAAATGGTAAATGTGTAAACTAACTTAAATGCCCTAGTAAATGAGTGGGGACCGGGTTAGGGTAGATTGGTGCCAATCAATGAGGGTGTAGCTACACAAATAATTAAAGCTTTATGCTTCGGTACCATTTATGGCAGACAAACTAATATTGCTATTCCAGTGCCATTTATGGCAGACAAACTGATTTTGCCATTCCAGTACCATTTATGGCAGATAAAATTTATATTGTGATTCGGGTGCCATTTATGGTTGACTATTTACTAAGGTGCCATTTATGGCAGCCTCCATATCCGTTACCGATGTCTTGCTAATTTACTATGGGCAAATTAAGAAATTATGTAGGAAAGTATAATGTTATATATTTATGTTGTTTATTTGGGAATATTGAACATGTGGTGTGTGTTTACAATTATATTGTATTTTTACCTTGTGATAATATAGTTTTTACTCGAAGCAAAGTTTGTATACACCACTAAGCGTAATGCTTAGCGCGTAGTTTGTTTCTTTGCGCGTAGGTTCAGGGAAGTAGTAGGAAAGCAGTCCGGAAGAGATTTTGAGAAGAAGGAAATTAGCGAGGTGAATCTCCAGCGATTTTGGGTTTAGAATGGCATGTACTAGTATTTGGGTTATGAGAAATTTTTGGATGATTTATATTTTAACCCATCGGTCTGTAATAATTTAAATTTTGGTACATTATGCTTGGCTATGGATAATTCTCATGAACTTAAATTGGAATAACCGGCAAAAAAAATATAAAATGAATTAAAGGATTAAATAAATCATTATAGAAAGGGGTTTTCTTGTGGCATCTCCTTAAACCCGGTTCAGAGGGTAAAGGGGGTGTTACAAAAGCTAAAGTTTATCAAACCGTATCCACTCTTTGCATGGGAGTCATCAATTCCCGCAATGCCCGCGTCTACTTTAAATTCGATCTCAACTCGTACAGAACCTCCGCTAAGATGCTATTCTTTGCCAAAATTGAATAAAAGATTTTTGATGAACTGAAACTCTTATTGATAAATGTTTTGCAAGTACACTTAGACAACAATTTCTCGAATATGAATAGAAATCTAGTGAACGACACACAATCGAATCACTATTACACTTCTACTTTTTATTTTTTGATCTTAGTGAAATCTATGTGATTCACTATTCTATATAATAGCTTTCTCTATTGTCTATTATTTCTTTATTAATTCTACTCTTTGAAAATGGCAGCAGGGACGTCTATTTATAGAGTTGAGGGGTTACGACAAACAGACACACCAATTGGCTAAGGGTTGTCTTATCTTCATTTGATTGGCTGATGAATTCTATCTTTATCCATAATGAAAAGAAACTTTTTCATGCATTCATTGTCTCCAAAAGGTATGTTTTCTTTTGATAGTTGATGGCGATTGGTGGCGGTTGATCGTCCTTATCTGGCGGGTGATAGTTGAGAAGAGTTGTCTGAACCCGACATAATTCGCGATCATGACAAAAATTTCACATTCGTGATTGTTGAGAATTCACAATCTGTAAATGAAAAAAGGCAGGTCGTGAGTGCAAATACAAGTCACGAGCATGATTTGTTGAATCGCGATTGATATTCAGGATATTAACTAGGTCGTGACTAAGCATTTCTTCATGATTTCTTCTTGCAACTTTCCCGATATTTGACATCTTCGATCCTAACCCAAATCCTTGCATTTCCACACATCTTTTGCACCTTTTAACTCCTTTTGCATAGAATTCCACTTTCGATTATTTTATCTCCAAGTTTCACCTGGTTTCTTCACTTGCATAAAAAACAACTACAAACTCCATGAAATCTTTTATATGAAGTCTAAAATAACACTAAACCAATTCATTTTATATGTGAAAATCTCATGATTATAAGTGTAATTATACACTTATCAGAATTCTATAAGAACCGAGTTATGTAGTATTTTTTTTCCCTAATAGGCTGTTTGATTTTCAGCAAAGGAAACTCGCTACACCATGTTGATGAGCTTAAGTCATAATTATCTGAAATTTTAGGCAATGAAGAATTAGTAAAGGTTTATTTCCAAGAAACAAAAAACTTGGTTTGCAGAGAGGAAGTATTAACCTAAAACCTGGAATTTTTAGGCTACAACCATGGGTGCCAAATTTTGATCCAGATGCATAAAATACTACTAATGCTCATATTTGGGTCAAGATGCAAGCTTTGCCTTGGGAATATTGGGACCCAAAAACATTGGTAGAAATCATTAGTTGCTTTGACATTCTCGTACGAGTTGATAAGGCTAGGACAGAGTGAACCTTTGGTCATCATGTGATGGTTCTTGTTGATGTCGATTTATCCTCCAATTTACCACATACAATAGGAGTCGAGAGGAAAGGTCATGAGCTACGGATAGATTTACTATTTGAGAACCCACCAACATTCTGCAAGATCTTTAATTCAATTGGTCATCATGCGTATGATTCCAAGAGTAACAAAAAAATTGCAGATGATCAATGTTGCAATCTTGTTAAAGAGTAGAGAAAAACACAACCTGAAAAGGGAGGAAACATGAATGAGCAGCCTGTTCAGGAAAGGAACATTTAGTAACATCCTAATCTTGAACTTCTTACTAGAAGTAAATCATGCCAACACAGTTTGGAAGAAAGAAACAATGTTGTTCTTGATATTCAAGCTAAAACTCTTTTTAGTAATATTAAGGATAGTCTCAAAGATAAGCCAAGGCCCCATTTGGTTGATATGGACCGTGATGATGATGAATCAGCATAAATGTTTACGAAGAATAAGAGGATCTTTAGGTTGTTCAACATAATCAATCTTTTCATCAATGGGAAATAATGAAAACCAAGAATAAGAAAAATAGTTGTAACAATAAGTCATAAATTCATGACAAAGCCTTGTCAAGGGTATAATTCATTGAATATTCTTTATTAGAATTGTAGGGGTTTTCAAAACGATGAAACCCAAAACTATGTTTCCAATCTGATTACAAAATTTAAGCCCCAGATTCTTTGTTTATCTAAACGTATGGTTGATTTTGATAAATTTGTGTATTTGTTTTGGAGGAATATTACTTATGAGTTAATAGTGATGAATGGAAAACCATTGCCAACACTCTAGGTTTTGAAATCTTGCATGCTTGGTTCACTAGTTATTGTGAATAATGTAACAGATCAAGTGATCAAGATTAAATTAGTTTATTGGGATGCTGATATTGGATTTATGTATTTTAGTGTAAATGCTAACCAAAGGCGTGTTATGTTTGATAATATTGGAAAATCAAACACTTCCAAAAACTCTAATCGGGTTAGTTGGGTGCTTTCAATGCGGTTCTAGGTAAACATGAGAAGAGAATGAGGCTTCAAATTATCGATCATGTTGTGATTTCAAAGAATGTATTGATGATTTTGACCTTGTTAACATGGCTGCCTCAAAGCCTCTTTTCACGTGGTTCAATGCGAGAGTGGGTTCAGCTAGGGTTGATTGCAGACTTGATAGAGCTATGGTTAGCACAAACTTTGCATTTTGTTGTGCAAATTTTCAATGTTTGGTTTTAGCGAGACACTACTCTAATCATCATCCGATACTTTTCAATGCAAATTCAATGTGAATATGATACTGCAGTTTAGCTTCTAGTGCATGTGGGTCACACACTCATTGTTATGATAAATTATTATGGATCATTGCTTTACACTGAAGCTAAAAACTCTGAGGAATGTGTTACGAGTTTGGAAGAAAGAAATATTTGGTCATTTTGACACAAATATTTGGCAAAGTCAAGATAAGTTGTTACATATTCAAGAGTTGATTTCGGTGAATGGAACTTCAACAAACCTGGTTCAAGAGAAGATGAATGATCATAATCAACTTCATTTACATCTTAAACAAAAAGATATTTATTTGAGAGAGATGAGTGGAAGGTGATCGTAATTCATCCTCCTTCCATAAAATTGCGAACTTTTGTAAATCCATCAGGGGATTGCATTTGTTGAATGTTAATGGTAATTTAACAACTGATATTGATTTAATCTGTTCCTACATGATTCCTATTACTTTGATATCTTTTCAAAAGATCATGACATTAGGGTTGACACGCAATTAATGTGTCTATGATTCCCCTAATGGTTAAGGACATTGAAAATGAAGCTTGATATCACTTCCTTCATTTGCTTTCATAAAGGACATAGTTTTGGATTCATTTATGTCTTTTACCAAAGCTTTTCGGACGTTGTGGACATGGATTTATGTAGGGCTGTCCAAAAGTTCATTGCTATTGGATACATACTTCCTAGTCTAAACTCCAATCTTATCATTTCATTGCTTAAGAAAGAATTTGCAATCAATATAAACGAATTTTGGCCTATTTTAATGATTAATTTTTCTTTTAAGGTAATTACAAAGATTCTTACCATTCATTTGGGAGACATTGTTTCTCATATCATAACTCCTAATCATTATGGCTCCATTAAAGGTATAAACATTCATTAAAGAATTGAGCTTGCTTCTAAAGGTATTAATATGTTGATTAAAAATGTTTTAGCAGGAATTTTACGGTGAAGATTGATAGTAGAAAGACATTTGATATTTTACTTTGATAATTTTTTATCGCAATTTTTAAATCTTTTGTTTGTTTAAGGTTTTCATTAGCTAGATTCATAACATTTTGCTTTCAGCACAAATTTGATCTTGACACCTTGAGTGTTCAAGATGGGTGAAAGAATGAGATCCGTTTTTTCACCTCTGTTATTTGGAATAACAAAGGATTTCTTGAGCCAATTACTCCTTTTACAGGTCAAATGCGGGAACTTGACCTGAATGAAGAATACATCTGATTTGTCATTTCCTTCCCATATGCTATACGCAGATGACATCTTGCTTTTTTGTTCGACAATCCTTGATAACATGGAATTGATTAAAGATACTCTTCAGCTTTATAGTGTTAATTTGAGTCAACAGGTAAATTGAAACAAAACGAATATCTTTTTCACTGAATCAGTAGCCTTAACTAGGGCTTCATGACTTGTGAACATTAGATTTTCCCTTCATTTACGTAGGTGTCTTGCTCTTTTGTGGTACCCTTAAAGCTGCTCATCTGTATCCAGTTCTTCAAAAGGTTTTACTTAGATTTCAAAATGGATAGGTGATTCATTCTCTATAGCTTGGAGAATTGTATTTATTCAAATGGTTATTGATAACTCACTCTTACACTCTTTTTTTTTTATTTCCAAATGGCCTCAATCACTTCTTGACTACATTTAGAAAGCAGTGAGAAATTTATTTGGTCGTGGTCGATTGATAAACAAAACTTCTCACGGCTTTGTGGGATCTCTACTTGAAATTTACGGTTGTAGGTGGACTCAAACAAGACATTAACCTCTCTATTCTTGTGAAGTTTGTTTGGGGTTTTTTCATGAAGAAAGGGTTGTCATTATCTTCTAAGGCAAGGTTTCATAAAAAAATAGGTCCGCCTATACGTGGATTTCAAACTTAAGCATTTGATATTCTATTAGAAATGTCTATGACAATATTCTATGTTCTTATTTAAAGTGGTTTATTAGTCCAAACTCAGATTTGAGTTTTTGGAATGCGGCTTGGTTGCACCCTCTGTTGACGGAACAATTAAATTTATCGCGTAGTGAAATTCTAAAGATAGAAGAGAGTGTTTGTGATTTCTATCTAGTTATGGTTTTATCTTCATCCATTCCTTCGATTATTATTCAGGACCAAATCATGATGGTTCTTCTGTCAAAAGATGAGAGAGAACTTTGCATTTTGTGACCTACAAGCAACGGTAGTTTCATTGTGAAAGTTTTCTACCAATGGTTGCAGTCATCATGCAACCCATGTCTAGTGGTGAGGAAAAGTTTTGGCACAATTTTATCATGCCTTTGCATTCCATCATTTGTTGGGAAGCATATACAGGTTATATATCAACTCTTGATGTCTTGCAACGAAAAGGTATGAATCTTGTTTCAATTTGTGCTCTTTGTTCAAGAATTATGAGACTCAAAGACATCTTTTTATCTACTACTCTTTTGCGAGAGAGTTATGATCAGCAATTATGTTTTTATCTAGTAGGACGATTGACACATAGACCGATTTGAAAGTGCCATTTCATCAACGAAAAAGAGATCTTACATAACCTATCTTTGCAACTGCGTCTTTGTAAATCCCCATGGATAATCCTAGTTTGATGGATTCCTCTGCCGCCTGATTGGATCAAAGTGAATATAGATGCCCCCTCAACCGGATCTTTGAGTCCTTCAGAATGTGGTGGAATTTTCCGTGATAAAAATGGGATGGTGGATCACTACTTCTCTTTTACCATACAATGCATCTTTTCCTTTATAATAGAATTGAAGGTTGCTATTCACACCATCGAGATTGCGTTCAATAGAGGTTGTGATCACCTTTGGCTCGAAAGTGATTCGTGTTGGTAGTTTCGTCGACCTACTTTCATGCTTTAGCTGTTCCTTGGTGTCTTCGTGATGATGGTTGAAACTAACTTTTCTAAAGTTTAAATTAGGCTTAATGCATCATAAGATGCCCCAAGTTGTCCCAAAAAACCTGTTGTCCTCCTAAACTTTCGAAATGAACCGGCAGCTACCCCAATTTTTAAAAAGTACACCACTTTGTTCACCAAACGCCACATGTCAGCTTTGATGGAAAAAATCAGAAAAATTACATGTTTGAAGAGCCCGACAAACTAGAAGTTGCCACGTGCAATTCAAGGAGAGAGTTGCGAGATCATTTCCAAAGTTCAGGAGATCATCGGATTTTTTGGGATAACTTGAAACACCTCCTTATACTTAGGTCTTTTAAATTACTTACAGTTTCAGTTTAATAATAAATCATACGTATTATTTTTGGACTTTAGGAAGTGGATATGATTTTGTCACATGTTTTACCTGTATCTTTGTAAGTATTAAACTGTTAAATTAAGACTTTTTTTATGAGAATAATGGTTAGAAGTAGAAACTGTCAAATTATGACTTAAGAGTGAAATAGATTAATTTATTTGGAATTTTTCAAATTTATCTTTCTGTTAAAAAAAACAGCATGTATTTTTGCATATGTATTTTTTATGTTATCAGACACCAGACACTAGAAATTCGCCATCAAATTGATAACTAAACAACCCTTAAATTATAAGACAACAAATTGCAAATGTGTGTATAGATATTTTAAAATGTTGTACATTAATTGGGACAAAAAATTGTCTGTTATCAAATGCAGAATGTTTATTTTTGCAAGGCATATCATAAAATAATATGTGCATGTTGAGTACATATTAATTAAATAGTGCATTGAAATTGGTTATTTCAAAACTGAAACAAAATAATTAAGTAATTAAAGGAATCTCCACTATTCCAAACAAGAACTTCCATTCCATGAGTTATTAAGTTATTTTTGTTTAAAAATAAACAATACTCTTATTATGAATTTATAATATAATTTAATATATTAAAATTACAGGATCAGCAGATAATCAGCATGATTATCAATGACAATGAAGTGCGTGGTTATAGTTAGGCTGTCATTGTTTTAAAAGAATGACAAGTGTGATAACTGATAATAGCTTCATATATATGGTTAACTTACTGTTTGAGGAAAATAAATTGGCAGCCTTGGGGAATTAAAACTGTCAATCCAAAAGAAAATAATGAAAATAAAAAAGTGGGAAAAAACTGTCCTAATCATATATGAACAGCTTAAATAAAACCCGCATAAAGCACATAAATTACTTTATTGTTATATCATCAGCTTATTGACTATGTGAGTCCTATAATTCACTTTATATAAATGGTATCATCTTGTGTGTTGTTTTTCCTTTGTATAAAAATCTATGGTCAATTTGCACTTGTCATTTAGTTAAAATAACGGGTATGTGACACTAGTGGTTATGTATAATTAATCAATCTATATTTATAGCTAGCGGCCTAAATTTCAGAGTGGAATTCTTTAATCCTAAGTGGTTGGATTAGGTCTTTTCTTATATTTTGATTGTGATTTTCCAACTTATTACAATTTGACTTATCTGCCCTTTTAAATACTTATTTTCGTCCCTTAATTTGCATGTTATTTTGATGCATGATTTATTAAAATTACATATTTGATTTTTTATCTATTCAATTTTTACTTATTGAATGTCAAAATTATCTAGTATTTGCTTACTTAATGCATGACTTATTTAATTTTGTTATATGTTCATCTAACGACATGAAGACCATAAAATACTTATACCAATGTCAAGGAGTATAAAATATGTTATTTCTATGTCAACCTTCGAACAGTCTGTTATATTATCATTATAACCGTATATATCAGTCAAATAGGTAAAAATTTAACGAGTTAAGCATCAATTAAGTAATTCCAGTAGACGGGCGCACGTCACCCTCGCTTCTTTCTTCTTGTCCCTACTACATCTTATTCAAAAACAAAAAAAGTAATTCGAGTAGACTATATCCCCAAAAGGGTATTTAAGTAATTCAAAGATAATATATTTATAATTTTATAATGATATAGTTACAGAGAGGTGAAGCTAAGAGTGATGAGACTGGCAGGCCCTGATTGTATGTAACCGAACAAAGCAAAGAGCTAAGCTTAATAAAAAGGTGTGTGCTGACCAATTTTTTTGCCCCTTGCATGTCAGTTTAGTACCCAATAACTTTTCATATGATTGGTCAATCAGTATATTTTTATTCATTTTCTTATTATAATTCAACCTAATTATTCAGAGGGTCAAATTAATTATTTGGCAGTCTGAGTATGATGACCAGTTTCTGAGTATAGAGAATAAAGTCCAAGCTGTGTCTGCGTTTCATGTCAATAAACAATTCTATAACTGAGCTAATTAGAATGAAGTTGTTGTACTATTTGAGATTGACTCAAATAATCAATGGTATATATCGTTAAATTAGAGATGTGGAGTTTAAATTTGAATAGACGTAATAAAATTCAATTAAAAGATAATTCTATCATTTAAACAACTTGTTATTTGTTTTTACATACTTTTAATTTACTAATTCCATGGTTAGATTCAATGTTTCAAATTGTTATAGTGTTTATTGAATTCCTCCTCACATTATTGTTTATTTTCTTTAGTGAAAGATTGGCCAAGGAGACAATTTGCTAGTTGTGAGATCAACAAATCCCATTACTTCCCCAAATTGCTAGAGCTGAGTTTTTTTTTCCAGCCTTGATATGCTGATCCTCATTATTGTATTAAGTCTGGTTCATATGTTGATTGTAATAATATTTTAATTTTATTTTTCATGAGAAATTTGGCTCAAACTATTAACGATATTTTGTTTTTAATTACTAATCAAATTTTAAGTTCTACTACACAGAACAAATTCCAAAGAGTGTTTCTTATTGCTTATAACCAATTAACCAGGTGAAAACAACCTGTAAACATTCTTGAACTTGCAAGTTTCATTTTTAAGTATTTTTGATGATTTGTCATTCAAATTTTAAACAATTTATAAATGAAAAGTTAGTTTTTAGCTTATTTTTAAAGTAGCTTATATCACTTGACTAGGTAAAAAAAGTTATAACACTCATTTCATTTTACAAACTCAAAATATAGTCTTTTTGTACTTATTCTTTTCAGTCATTTCATTAGCACAACTTATGAGCTTTTTATAGATATTTTTTTAGAACTTCAAGTACTTATGAGATCTCTTAGACTCTTCATTTTTAAACTACTTATAATTTAAGAAGCGTTTATAAGAAATAAGCTAAAAAAGCATTGCAATGAGAAACGCACTTGAATCAAGAGAGTCGTGTAACTTGGAAAGTGTTTAACGAGTATTAGATAGAGTAATTGGATTAATTAGAGCCGAGAATACTAACTTAAAAGAAACCCCATCTAGATGTGCCGAACTGCATAAATCTGTCAACCGTCTAGGACCACCCGATTCCTTAATATCGTGACAATATTCTGAACTTCCCGTCTAACCCGATATTTACACAACAGATTAGAGGAAGAATGAAGGGTAATTAATTAAAATAGATAATTAGTTTAGTTTAGGAGATGCATAAGAGATAGAGTAAATAGATAGTGAGGTCCACAATGAGAGGGAGTGATGAAGGGAAGTTTGTCAGCAAGTGAATAGAAGAAGGGAAGGCTGTGTAGCTGTTGTATTCATGTCATTTTTAGCCCCTATGGATTGGGTCCACCGACTACTCTCTCTCCCCCTCTCATTTCACATTTTTTTTTCTTTTACTATCAAATTAACCAGCACGAAAATCAAATTTCTCATCACAAAATAAATATATTTCTAAAAAGGATAATGAATTTCTTTTAAGAGGAAAAAAAAAAAGATGGGTATGTGTTAGCCTATATGCATGACACCAAAACAAAGAAGAGGAAGACAGTAAATCACCTTCAAATTTCTGCCATTTTAATAGTACCAGCAGAATAGAGGAATCTAATTCTAATGCCTCTCCTTCCTTATGGCTTCATTTTTTTTCTTAATTTCTTCTCTTCTCTCAGATAATTTTTCCCTTTTTAGGGTTCTCATTTAATCCACTGCCCAAATCCTTGAGTTCTTGTTTTTGGTTAATTTTCAAAAACCTACTAAAATTGCATGTGGGTCTGTTTGGGTTCTAGATTATAAATCCCCTCTCAAGAAAACACAGCAGCAACAGAAGAAGAAGAAGAAGAAGAAGAAGAAGAAGAAGAAGAAGAAGAAGAAGAAGAAGAAGAAGAATTAGAATTTGGAGATAGATAGATGGCGAATTCCTCTTCATCTGTGCCATTCTTCGGAATTAGAGAAGATGATCAAAATCCAATGAAGCAGCAACATTCTTCAACACCAACTTCCTCTTCAGCACAGCAAGCACCCCCTCCCCAGAAGAAGAAAAGAAACCAACCCGGAACACCAAGCAAGTACCCAAACACCAAAGTTTGAATCTTTTATACTTGAATTGAAATGGGTTTGATTCATTCTTTGAAAATAATTCCAATTTTTTGTGTGAAAATTAATATACAGATCCAGATGCTGAAGTGATAGCACTGTCGCCAAAGACACTAATGGCGACAAACAGGTTCATATGTGAAGTATGCAACAAAGGGTTTCAAAGGGAACAGAATTTGCAGCTGCACAGAAGAGGACATAATCTGCCTTGGA
>CAOJBI010109798.1:0-10060 GCA_948277035.1 Euphorbia corollata
GTCCAATATTTAGCGGGACATTTTCCCGCCGTCTACTTTTTTACTGTTCATTATGGTTTCTGCATCACCTGAGTAATAAGTGTTGTGGAAAAAATTAATTTGATACGCTTTCTTAGTTATTGCAACATCGGCTCCACGCATGTTGGAATGTGTTGCGGCAAATCAATTTTTTTCTAAAAGTTGCAACACTTTTTTGCAACCCCGAAAATTTTCCTTGCAATACATCATCTATGGTGTAGTGCTAGCTTTTGCGTTTCGTTGTTCCTGGGCGGATATTTCACTCTATTACTTTCGTCAGTGTACATGCACCTTATTCTGTTTGATTTATGTGGATGATATTCTTATCATTGGCAATGATGATACACAATCATCCAAGCTTATTTCATTTTTACAATCTCAATTTGCTATTAAAGACTTGGGTCCAGTTCGATATTTTTTGGGGATAGAATTTCATCATCATAATGGGACTCTTTTCTTGACACAACATAAGTACATTAAAGACTTGTTAAAATGGGCCAACATGGACTTAGCTAAACCTGTGGCTACACCTACCGCCATTTAAAGGGTTCCCCACACCGACAGTACTAGCTATGATGATGTTACTCATTTTCGCTCATTGGTTGGTGGCCTCCAATATTTGTCTATCACGCGTCCAGATATAGCATTCTCAGTTAATAAAATAGCACAACACATGAATTCCCCAACATTACATCATTGGCAGTACTTAAAACGCATTTTGAGGTATCTTCAAGGGACAATTCATTTCGGTATTCGGTATATGCAGCAACGTGGTGTCCAATTGTATGGGTTTTCGGATTCGGATTGGGGTGGTGATACAATCGATCGACGCTCTACAACGGGATATTGTATTTTTCTTAGGACCAATTTGATCTCATGGACTTCTAAAAAGCAAAAGACCGTATCTCGATCAAGTACAGAAACCGAGTATAGAGATGTAGCCAATGCAACGTCCGAAATTGCATAGATTGAATCTCTTCTTCGGGAAATTTGTTTTCCTACGACAAGCTCACCTACACTATGGTGTGACAATTTAAGCACGACATATCTCACTGCTAACCCGATTTTCCATTCTCGCACAAAACACTTAGAGCTTGATTTTCATTTTGTTCGAGAAAGGGTTGCAGCCAAATCACTTATTGTACGCTACATCTCCATCGATGACCAAGTTGCTGACATTTTTACTAAGCCTCTTTCGCATCTTCGTTTTCAAACGTTACGAGACAAGTTGGTTGTGTTTTCCAACCCCACCCAACTTGCGGAGGGATGACAGACTATTAAGAATGTATTTATTTGTTTTCCTAGTTTGTATACGTTTCCTGATTTGTATATTCTTCTAGTTTAGTGATTTTGCCTATATTGTAAATCATCTTTATATATGTGAATATACGACTAACTCTACACGTGTTGTGTATGAGACAATTCCTTCTACCCTAATTCTATTCTTCAACCTCAAGCCAAATAGATGTTTACGTGGTAGCAGTGTACGGTTCCAAAGATGGCAGTGAACGAATTCAAATGTGGAATGGTTTGCTTTTGATAATGCATCAACTACCTAATATTTTGATATCTGGTGAGTTCAAGCTCTTCATCCGTCGAAACACTCTAGGGGACTTTCATCTCAATTGATTATCAGCTTTTAGGGCTTTGTTAATAAAGGTGAACTTATAGATATTAATTCCTTTGCAAGGGTGAAATTACACATGGCACAATAGTCAATTTTTCTTACGCATAGATAAAGTGCTAGCATCTTGTTTAGTTCTTGATCTGTGGCTGACTTCTTGTGCCATAACCATTGATATGACTCTTTCTGACCACATCTCAATTTTTTTAATTTCATCTCTTCGAAATGGGAAGCAATTCATTTGTCTCACAAGCCAAAGGACTTAACTTATGATCCGCGTCTCCTTCGTAATTTGCCACTCGGAAAATTTCAGAAATCTATAAGACAAGACTAAGGAGTTTGAAAGTTGAGTTTTATCCTTCACTACAAGCTTACGGGCTCAACCATTACCACTTTACGCCTCTTTTGAGCTACAGCTAGCCCATTCTACACTATTTCAGCACAGACAAAGCTTCGGTAAAATTAGACACCAGCAATCCCGAATAACATGATTTATATTGGGGGATGATAACACAACATTCTTCCATATAACAGCTTCAGCTCAGGATCAACAGAATTTTGGTAATTGAGGTAAATGGCAGATCGGTTTCTGATTCGATTAGCATTAAATCATCCATTTTTTCTGCTACTAGTAGCTCTTCTCAACCGGTTATGAGATCCCCCTACTTGTTGTCACATTTGGATTTTAGCTCGGTCTCGGATGCTCATAATAATCGGCTTATAGCTCCTTTCTTAGAGGGGAAATCTGGTTAGCGATTTGTGCCTACTATGAAAATACACTTCGGTCGGGTATGAAAAGGTTTATTATGTTCTCCTTTAAATTGTTTTGGAACTCATTGAAGCCGAAATTTCTAGAGTTAATGTCTCGGTTGTTAGCACGCTCCGCTCAACCCGATGAACATATATACCTATTTCAAATTAAGGATTTAACACAAACCAAACGGAGTCGAATTATCATATTTTCAACTCAAAAATCAGAATTTCAGAAAATCATATTCCAAGGAAAACCCAATTTCTCGATTCGGGCAAAAACCTGAAAAATGTCAAATTTGAGTCAAACTAGGGAATCAGCTTGTGGGCTAATTCCCATCGGCCACCTAAGGCCTAGCCTTCCTTGATTTTAGGGATTTGGTCTCCTTAGGTAATTATCCCGCGGGCTAATTATCTGCCTAGGGTTAGGCCTTAGGCTCCCCAGATTTTGGTGATTTGGGCCTAGTCAGGTAATTATCCCGCGAGCTAATTACCTCTCTACTGTAAAAAGAAGTCCTCACTTTCCATTTTCACAAGTTTCTTTTTCAAATTTTCCCCAAATCAAAGCTAGTTTGTTTTCTTCACTAAACACATCGAAACTCTGTCTGTTTAAGGTTTCATCGATTTCCAAACATTGAGCTTCGATTTTAATCAAGTTTCAACAATAAACTTTGATTCAAACTCGTTAAATCTTGATAAAAACTTGTTTATCTCGAGATTATAGCCATAACTCGAGCATAAACACTCCAAAAACACTTTTCTTTACTTTTTCTTTCTTTTTATCGGCTCTCACATCATCCTAGACAAATGAAAAGGTAATTGGCTCCTAGCCTACTTTTCAATTACGTTATTTTTCATATAGAATTGTATATTTGGATAAAGAGTCGATTGGAGCTGCTTTATCATTATTTTCAATAAAATGCTTTAATATTTGTGAACGAGCTTATAGGTGAGGACCGGGTTCCTGAAATAAGGGAAAACTATACTTGGGTTACTATGGAAAACTCCAAATAGCATCGTTGCTCTACCGAAATTTCGGTTAAGATTTGTTGTTTTATTATGCCGTTGTAATGTCAAAATTATCCTTTAAGTCATAATTCTCAATTTTTTGGATAAAATTAGTAACTATTATATTTGAAATCAGAATCTTTATTTTTCAAGGTATAAAAATCCCATCATGGATCAGTATACCACAATTCCTGGTAGAGTTGCACCGAGTGGCGACTCTTTTCAATAAAATGAAGTATTAACTTCAGTTTATTTTATTATTAATTTTATTTTATTATTAATTTTGATTTATGAGAAAATCGAATTAACAACGATCTTTCTTGATTTTATTAGATTTAAAGAATAAAAAATATATTTTTTAAATAAGTTTTGTGTAAACTTCTAAAATGGAAAATTTTTTCATAACTGAAATGAAACGGGCGAATTTGTAACCCGCATAGTTGATCCTCTTTCGAAGCCTTTCTTTCTTTCGGAAAGACTACCCGCCCACACCAGCCATTAGTTCTTCCGGACTTTATCAAGACTTCGTATTCTGTACTTATTCGTAAAGTTGTTGGCTCTTGCTCCTTGAGTAATTACATGATGATTATTCTTATCCATGAGATTTATAAGATTATAGAAAAGTTCTTGTCTGCCAATCTTCAGCCCATTTTACATATTTGATTTCTGGTAATTAGTTTGCTTTCATAAAAGGGAGGAACATCCATGATGGATCCTTCTTTTAGCTTCTAAAGTGATTCACTCGATTCACAATGGAAGACGATCTTGCCTTGTTCTCAAGTTGGATTTCCACAAAGTGTTTGATAGTATCTCTTGGACCTATTTTGATGCGGTTATGATTAGAATGGGTTTTGACAAAAAAAAATGTCTTTCATTCTAGGCTTTCCAATTCAAGAAAAAATTTAACCACATATGTTTTGATAAATGGCTCACCTAGTGATATCTTCCTCCTGGAGAAAGGGGTCAAGCAAGAAGATTCCTTTTCCCCTTTTATCTGTGTTAAATATGGAGGGGCTGAAGCTTTTGATAAATGCTAGCATGAGGAAGGGTTTGTTCCTAGGTTTAAGATGGAAAATACCCTACCAGATATCTCTCTTCTTCACAGGGATAACACCATATGCTTTCTTCCAACTGACGAAGCTCTCATCCTATCATCCATCAAAATTTTAAGATGCTTTAAATTTATTTCCAGCCTCACAAGCGTGTCTCTATTTGCGACGGGTACACTTTTATCTTCAGCCATAACGCACGTTCTTGGTCGTTTTGGAAATGAAACCTTAGATTATTATAGCTAGTGATCGTTGTGTCAAGCTTTGTATCTAGATCCATGATGGTTGCCCAACTCTTTTCTCGTTGGATTCATCTCAAACACAACAACAATCTCCATCGTTTGGAACAAGAGCTGACCGTTATTTATGGGATATTGGTGTTAATAAGGTTTTCTTGGCTAGTTCAATTTGCCATGGTTTTTATTAAACTACTAGTTGACCTCCTACATTAATCAAATTTGATTTTCTTTGGAACTCTCCTATGTTGCCACGAGTTCGCATGTTCGGCTGGTTGCTCTTCCATGACCGATTGCCACGAGCATAATATTAGAACGGCTTCAGAGGATCCTCTTCTTTTTTCTATTCATGTTTGTTGGTTTTTCTTTTAGGAAGAAACAATTTTCCTTTTCTGTAAATGATTTGTTCAGAAACTCTCCTCTACGCTAGTATCACTGTAATGTTTGGGATTATTTTATGTCTCAATGATATCTAGGGGTGTGGTTTCTCCTCGCTCCTCTTATTTCTTAAAATAAATAAATCAATAAATGTCCCATTTTTCCACTTTAAAAGTCACTGTAGAAAAAGTGAAAGTGATAAGTGTGAAAGTGATAAAAACAAAAAATCGTTTAAAAGATTAGCAAATCGATGTTACTGGTCAATGGAGTTCAAACGCCAATCAGATTAGCTCATCATCCAGGAATAAAAGTCTAGTACATGTACAACTTCATATCTTAAGTAATGAACTCATACCATGACGCAGATTTTCAAGGTTCAGATCGATGAATTACATACTTTTCATTTGTCGAGTTAAATTAAACTATGTCAAACCATCTTTCTTCGTAATAACATTTTATTCCTTAAGTCCATTTTCAGTTTTTTTTTTTATATTTGGCGATTATGCAGAAATAAAAAAATAAATAAGTGTTGTAAAGTAAATCACATAGAAAAGTAAATTCCCAAATATTGTCGGTACGTTTGATAGGTTTGAACATGCATAACAGACATGGTGGAATTTTATGATGTAATATAGGCCAAATGCATCATTTTCTCACTCTCCTATGACACTTCCACCTACTGCTCCATGTCCTTTGCAAAAGACTCGATAACTCCCTTATCTTTCAAAAAGTGCATCGTATAACTCCATTCATCCTATGTGGCAGCTGACGCGGTATGGGTTGACCAAATAGGAGAGTGTCCATGTAATTTTCTTTCTTCTTCCTTCACTTTTCTTTGAAATTTTCTTCTCTTTTCTCCTCAATTTTCTTTTCGCAAAAATGTAGATTTTTTTCAACGAATCTTTCATTGAAATTTTTCTATAGTTTGTTATTTTTCACCGGAAAACTTAGAGAAGCCAAGTTTATTGCGATTCATAACAAATAAAAATCATTCCTTGCGATTTTGTGAATTAATTTTTCGGAAAATTGATGAATTTTAACTTTTCCTAGAAAATTCATGTTTTCTTTGGGAAAATTCATGATTTTCCCAAAACTTTTCATATCTTTTCATTTTCCTTCCACTTCTTAATAAAAATCAATTCTAAACGATTTATGGTGAGATTTTCTACCTTAATACACAAATTTTCTCCAATATTTTAATCTGTAAATTTTTTTTATTTGGTTTTGAGAATAGAAATTTGATTGATGAAGAAGATGGTTTGAAATGTAAATATAAAAAATATATGTATTAATGATAGGTTGTAAATCCAACATGTTTTTATGCATAATTCTGTATCTTTTTAGACATGTTTTTAGTCTTTATGGGCTTTGTTACTACCGTTTTCAATTATTTCAGGTCTAGAAGGTGATTTGGAGAAAAGATGAATATTTTGCCCAAAAATGAACATTTCATTGAGATCTCCGTGCGTGGACCGAGATCGGTAGCAAGTCCTAGTGATTTTCGTAACTTACAAAAGCTTCCAGAACGTTATAATAAGCGTTTTGGTGAAGAAATCAAGTCAAAATCAGTCCAGAATCACTAATTGGGAAGAAGTCTATGTTGGAAAGAGTGTCAAGCAAGTAAAGGAGTTATTTTCCTAATCAAGCACTATTTGGGAAAGAATAACTCAATTGTAATTGATTCCAACTCAAAGACTAAAAGAGGAGAAACCTAAAGAGGAAAGCACACAAAGACTTCTTATTCAAGACTAATTAGGAAAGGCATCAAACTCATCCCCTATAAAAGCAAGGCCGATTCAATGAAGCAAGGATTAGCTAGTTTTATTAATTTTTAGTTTATGTTTTCTCCTTTCGGTCGTCTTTAAATTGCTTTTACTTTATTATTTTATTGTTTAAGCTTTCAGTCCCCGTAGGTTTAATTCGAGTCTCTTTAGTTTATGTTCTTAATTAGATTTCAAGATTTCGAATACTTTTACTACTTTAATTCAATTTCAGTTTTATTTCAGTTTAATTGCTTTCTTTAAATTCTCGCATTTTACTTTCAAGCCTTTACTTTTCATTGCATATTTATTTTCCAGTCTCTTTACTATTTTATGCTTTTAATTAAAGTCATGGCTAGCTAATTTTTTAGTGACTTGACCAAGTAAGTGTCAAGGCCATGTTTGATTAGTGTGAGGACCATTCCTGAATACCACAACTCGTAAGGAGACTTATTTGTCAATCTCGGTACAGAATACAAAATCCTCGATCTCATTGTGTTCTAATCAACCATAACATAAGTCTCTGTGATTTATAGTTATCTCTAACTTTTGCATCCGTAACTGTGTCGAAGGAAGAGTGAGTAACAGCAGTCTCACTGAGACTGGAGAGGGACGATCTAACACCTGTTGGGAGTCTCACTACCTGTCGGTTAGGGTTTGGGCTTTTCTAATTCCTAAAGCTATTTGCTGGTGAGCTCTTTAGCGCAAAGTCGAGTATCACGTTGAGTAAGAACGTGATTGAGGCGCGAAGCACAGTCTCCGTACGATGTAAGGAAGAGTTGTTGAAGTTGTACGGTGGGAACATCAACATAACTAAACCTAAGTCCCGGTGCAGTTTATCCCTTGTCATGTGATCACTGTGATACATGGTCTACTCTGAATTGGTTATGTCATTCTTCCGTTATTGATTATTTACTATTTTCATCCTGCTTTACTCTCTTTGCTTCTATAAAGACTGAAACTTGGTTATCATTCACTATAAGATTATTTGTTTGCACCTATCCCTATGGGATTCGGCCTCTACTTATACCCTATCTCTATACTGTTTGCAGGGAATATTATCTTTTGGTGGTCTTGACACCCATCAATTAAAACAAAGTTATTTTGGAAATTTTATGTAATTTTTGCAACTAGTGCCACGTGTTGCAATATAAGTGGGTTGAATCTTCAATTCTTGACTATATTTTGTGCATGAGAGACTTGTCAATGCTATTGTGTTACACTTCCAATGTCGAAACTGGTTTAGTGGGTCACAGGGAGTTGTGTGGTGCAATATTTAAAAGATGAGGGAGCTACCAGGTGGAATGGTAAAGGTGGGAAGCCAATGATGCAATCGTCCTTTAATCTATAACTAAGGAACTCTTAAGCATAGCATGATTGACATACATTGCTAGTCAAAATAAACTTATCTAGCAATAAACAGTTATTAAAAGGACATGTAACAATTATGTGCATTACTAGTTGCATGTGTTCTAACATCCGTAGAGTACCCTTATGCAATCATAGCCCTCAAGTATAGAAACCTCTATAATTGATCCACATGAGCCCCTTGACCAAAACCATCTTTAAGGGAAGAATGAAATTACCAGAAGGTTGCTAGACCTTCCCAATAATTAACCTGTAAGAAATTTTATCCATTAGTTCTCTAAGGAAGAAAATATTTCACTTAAGAAAGATTTCTCGCGAGCCTCTAAAATAATAAAAGACAAAGAAGAAGAAGAAGAGGATGAAAAATAATAAGAAAATTGAGTTTCATTTATAGGCATAAGGAGGAGCATTAAATTACAATTAAATTCAGGCCTTATCCAATCAGAATAGAATAAGTATGGGGCTCTTTTGTAATAATATTATTCGAGTGCAAATCAGGAACAAATAGAGTTTCCTTGGTTAGCAAACTCCTTGTACACTTCTGCGCATGCAGGGTACCTATGTGGGCTTGCTTATCGCGCTAGGCATACGTTTACCCAGCCCAACAGCCATCACTAGCTTACTACCTACGCATGCATACACAGGCCTACTACGCAAGATTATTGGGCTGCGTGCAGCAGGCTGCTTCTCACCGCCCGCTTAGGAAGGGCCTACAAGACTTACGCTTTCATAAGGGATATCCAATTACAACATTTTCGTAGGCCAACTTGCGCAATTCTATGCACTATCTAGTACTCGCGGACCTTAGGGCTGTGCATAATTCGGGTTAAACCGAAAAACCGAACCAAAATATTAGTTCAGTTCGGTTCGGATGAATTTTTATGAAAAATTAGGTTTTCGGTTTTGTTCGGGTTTGAATGTGAAAAAAATGATAACCCGAACCGAACCGAAGTGTATGTGTATTTTATATTATAGGAATCACTACGCCATAGATGACCAATAGCAACAACGTCAAAGTATTGCTGAAAACGTCTAAAAAGTTGCCTTAGAAGAATCAGCAACTCTTTTGCCAAAAAAAAGGGTTGGTATTTTGCTCCTTGCTAAAAGTCCATTCGGCAACACTTTACCCTATCTTATGCAACCCGGAGAAAATGTTTCCGAATATAGCTTCAGCAACGTTTTTACTATTATATGTAATACTTCTCGAGGGTTGCAATAAATTATTTACCGTTATGGTTGACGGCCGTTTAGTTTGCATCAGCAACACTTTTTTAATGCAAATGTAACTCTTTATATTACGCTTGTGATATGTATTTGCAATGTTTTAGAACACATTGGCAATACTTTTAAACAAAACCTGTTTTGTATTTGCAACACATTGGACACAATTGCAACACATTATAATTAAACCACCTTGCAACACCAATTATGCAAATAACAACATTTTTAATAAACAAAATACATAAAATTAATATTAATTTCAATATAATATAATAAAATTATTATCCAATACAACAAAATTTTGATTCGAAATTATATTATTTAGATGGTTCATGATACATAATTTTAAATTATATTTAAACCTAAAAAAAATAAACTAAATACATACACAATAGTAAACAAACTAAAGTACTTGAGCTATCATAATCATTTGTGGTCCGAGAGCCATTTCATGACTTATAGGATATATGTGAGCTGAACCTCAAAACCCTGCATGATAAAAAAAACAACAGGTTCAATTTCCCATCAAAAGCTACAATAAACAATACAATTAAGAGGAAATAAAGTGACGAGAAAAATTAAGCTCGCATGTTATGACACAAATCCAAATAAACTATGAAATTAAGATAAAATGGATACAAACAGATA
>CAOJBI010111120.1:0-16132 GCA_948277035.1 Euphorbia corollata
TTGTTATCTCTGAAAATACCCCCGCCGCCAGAAATACCCGGAGAACCATCAGAAGAGGCATCCGTATTAACTTTAATCCAAGATAAAGGCGGTTTAACCCAGCTGACCGGAATAATTTTAGGAGCTTTGTTCAACCTCGGATTAAGAGAAAGAGTGCGAAGGATCCCATGCTCGACCACAGAGTTCCAAACGTTCCCAAGAGCAAGCTTATCAACACGCCTCAGGTTAGCCCAAAGGAGATGCAAAGCTAGTTATGATATAGATAATGTAAAATTTAATCGAACTTTAAGTTGCATTATTTATTGTGACGAATGTATTAATTTTTTTTTTAAAGAAAAATAATGTTATCATTGATACTGGTCGCATATAGTACATATTGACTGATACATGAGTAAAAAAACTACATACACCAAACAATATATTCTACTACCACCAGAAAAACGAAACCAGTCATATTTGGGGAGAGACATAAACTTTCCATGTGAACAAGAATAAAAAACATAAAAAAACATATAAACAGATAAAACGCTGCAACTTGTAGTTTTTAATCTTACAACTAACGATTTTGAAAATCCACCATCATAAAAACTCAGACATACTGTATAAACTCGACCAACCTTGTAGATCTTACTAATAAAAGATAGATCTGGGCGTCGAAAGAGGAAGATTTGGGCATTTAAAGATGAAGATCAACATGGATCTTTACCTTAAAACCGATAACGTCTAACCCATTTGTAAAACGATCAAAATCGAGGTGTGTTGCAGCAGATCTATGATTGAAGATAGCAATCTCGTAGTGAAAGAAAAAATGAACATATGCAGATTATTGAAACAACATAACAAAAAACACATAAAAAACGAAACAAAAACTTGGGTGTGAGTAGGAAGAATGCTCATTGGAGCATTATTTCTCATCGAATCTGATAATTAAGTGTTGTTAGGAAGAAAAAAAATTCCGAAAAAATCTTTCTATGTGGCTAGGACGAATATATTAGTTTAATTGTTAAAAATTAAATGGTGTTGATTTTTTTTCATATAATATAAGCGTCATCTTCAATATAATGTAAATGTAAGTACAACTTGGTAAACTTTTAAAGAAATATGTGTATTATAAAGATGGAAATTGCAAAGTAATTTCATTCTTAAAATAATATAGTATTATAATAATCATATTTATACACTCTCCTTATCGCAAAGGTATGTATGTTATTAAAAGTGAAAGAGTGAAATTACGGAGAAAGGCTGTCAATCTTTAACGTGGGGGATCAAAGCCAGGCTAGCTATGTCTTCACTTTGTATGATTTGCTTTAAAGTTTCAGCGACAGATTTACAGTTATATATGTAGAGAGAGAGTCGGACACTTTTTAGTAATAATTAAACTTAGAAGTTCTTAGCAGATATTGGATAAGTTTTAGAAGATATTCATTAATCAGAAGTAATATATATAGGCTTATATTTTAGGTTCATCAATTTATGGGGATCAAATTTTCTGTATCTATATTTTCACATATTTTACTCGTAAGTCCATACGTGCATTTGAGAGGTGTCTATGTTTTATTAAGGGCATGCATATATCTTCTAATTGGTGCTTTTTAACTTATATGTTTATGAGTTATTTTTTTACTCACAATGAGCTTAAAAATAAGTCGTGAAAGTTTTTTTCTAAAATTATTGTCTTATAAATAATCTCCTTCATCTATTTTTATTAGTGAATCATTAAAATCAATAAAAGATATATTACATTATTAAAAAAATTAATTTATCTTTTACCTTTTAGATTGGAAAATTGGAGAGAAAATGATAAAAAAATATTGATAATAAAAATTGACAAATCGAGGTTCAAACGTACAAAAACGAATTGAAATTGATTTATACCTTAAACGGTTAGAGTTTGGACACGTTTGGAGGCAAAAACGACTAACTTTGATCTGGGAATTCGGGATTCAAAAGTTGTGAAAATGGGGAGTCAAACACATCCTTTTATAGTATGGAGGTGCTTAGCACACCGGCTAATTATCTGCCTTGCCCAAATCCCAGAAAATCTGAAATTTAAGGGTAGCCATAAAGATAGGTAATTAGTCGGCGGACTAATTACCTAGATGGGGCAAAATCCCCCAAATCCGGGGCATTAAAGGCTCAACAGGCCATAGATAGGTAATTAGCCCACAGGCTAATTACTTAGTTTAACTGATTTTTGACTTTTTTTTGTTGTTCTTGTTCGAATTAGGAAATCGGGTTTTCCCAAAATGTGGTTTTCTAAATTTTTTATTTTTGAGTTATAAAGGCAATAATTTGACTATATTTGGCTCCTGTAAAACCCCTAATTTGAAATACGTACAAGTCCTCATCGGGTTAAGCGGACCGTGCTAACAATAGAGCTGTAAATGAACCAAGTTGAGTAGAGTTTTACCGAGTTCTATTCGAGCTTTCAACCGAGCTTAGGTTTGTTTAGTAAATTTTAACAAATTTAAACCAAATTTGTAGAATGATTCAGGTGTGATATATATTACCACATATATAATATTTAAAATAATTTTAAATATTAATACTTTAATCTATGGAGTCTTAAAATGACTTTTTAAGTCAATAGTATTCAAGAGATCAGTGGATATTATTGATATTAAATATGGTTCAGTTTATTGGTCTAGTAATGTGGATTATTTAACCGAATGACTCATTGGTCCAAGATAATTTAGAATTTAATAGTCAAGATGACTCAAGGTCAGTTTTGATTTGATTCGACTCTTGGGCAGCCAAAGGTTGACTCATTGGTCCAAATGTGACTTTAGTAGTCAGAAATATGACTTTAATAGTTAGGACGACTCAAGGTCGGCTGTAATTTGACTCGACTCTTGGGTTTGTCGAAGTTTACTCATTGGTCCAATTTGGTAGTTTGACTTTTTAGTTAAACGGTTGATTTTTACAGTCAGAATTGTGACTTTTACGACCACAGAGATTCTAGAGTCGAATTTGGATAAATTTGACTTTTTTGTCAAACTGTTGACTTTTACAGTCGGAAAATGTGACTTTTATAGTCACGGAGACTCTGTGGTTGAAATTGGAAAATTTGACTTTTTGGTCAAACGGTTGACTTTTACAGTAAGAAACGTGACTTTTACAATCACTAAGACTCCACGGTCAAATTTGGAATAGTTCAACTTTTTGGTTAAACGATTGACTTTTATAGTTTAAAATGTGATTTTTACAATCACGGAGACTCTATGGTCAAATTTGAAAAAGTTTGACTTTTTGGTCAAGAGATTGACTTAAATAGTTTAGAATGTGACATTTATAGTCACATAGACTCTATGGTCGAAATTGGAAAAGTTTGACTTCTTTACTAAGAGGTTGACTTTTACAATTATTGAGACTGCGTGGTCAAATTTGGAAAAGTTGACTTTTTTGTTAAACAATTGACTTTTATAGTCGAGAATGTGACTTTTATGGTCACGGAGATTCTTTGATCAAATTTGGAATATTTTGACTTTTTGGTCAAACGGTTGACTTTTACAGTCACAAAGAATATAGGATCGAATATGAGAAAGTTTGACTTTTTGTTCAAACTGTTGACTTTTACAGTCATGGAGACTCACTAGTCGAATTTTGATCTTATAAGACGGATATATGGCTTTGGTAGCCAAGGTGACTCTATGGTCGAGATTTGTGACTTTAATAGTCGAGGTGAATCTATGGTCAGGATTTATGTTTTCAGGTTCCTACTTCTAAGGAAAATACAATTTCACACGATAAATTTCATGGTTGCATAAATATGTGGTTAGCTTTTTCACGCAATAGCGATGTCATGCACAATTTTTAAATGAATAAAATCTGCACAGGGAACAAACGGTCAGATCGTGCCTGCCGCCCTTCTCCATTTGATTACTTCGCTCTATGTCAGCAAGGGACTAGTGAAGTCTTCTCACGTTCTTTCAAGGTTTAAGGTAAACCTATAGGATTGTAGCTATGATTTATCTATATGCTAGTTTCAGTCTTGAGACTTGGTGTAAAGTGTACCCTGCACCTTTGTGTACCGAAGTTTAATAGCCCTAAAATGAACCAAAGTAACTTTTTCCACATATAATAAACGCGGGCACTTTGATCCTACACGAACCAAAGCCCTTTATACGTTACACAAGGGGTGTGATCAGATCCGTAAGCCCTAAAACGAACTTGGGTGATTGTTAAAACGATTCGCTCAACCCTATAAGGACACATACCTATTTCGAGTTACGGATTTTGACATGAGCCGAACAGAGCCGAGTTGTCGTACTTATTTTTTCGTAAAATAAAATTCTAAAAAGTCACGTTTCGAAAAGTCTGGTTTCTCAAAACGGGCCGAAAACCTATAAAAAATCAAAACTCAATATTTGGTGGGCCCTCTATGCCATATGCTCCCCTAATTTGGGGATTTGGCCTCCGCTAGGTAATTATCCTGCGAGCTAATTACCTAGTGAGTAGCATCGCCTGAAATCCGAGAAGCTAGGGGAGCTACCCCTCTCGAGTTTCGATTTGAATCAAGTTTCCTCTATAAATTCGATTCAAAGTCGTTCAAAACTCTTTCAAAATCTGTTTAAATCGAGATTATATTCATAACTCGAGTCTAAACACCTTCGAATCGCCTCAAACATTTTCAAACACCTTTGTTTCAAATTCTCTCAAAGTTTTCCATCAAATGAATGACAAATTTGGTCCCGAACAGGCTTGCACGTCATCCTGGACAAATGAAAAGGTAATTGGGGGTATTGTCTTTAAGCCTTAAACTTATTTACGTTATTTTACTCATTTGGCATCGCATGTTTGAGTAAAGAGCCACTAGAGCTGCTTTACTATTTATTTCTTAATAGAATGCATTGATATGTATGAACAAGCTTGCAGGTGAAGACTAGATATCCTGAATAAGGGAAAACTTTGCCCGAGCACCATGGGAAAACCCCAAGTAGCGTCGTTACTTTGCCGAAATCTCGGCTAGTTTTCATTACTTATTTAGGTCGTCGTAATGCCAATATTATAATTTAAAGTCAAGATTCTCAATTTTTGAGTAAAATTACTAACTATTATATCTGAACCTAGAATCTCAATTTTTCGATATAAGAATCTCATCATGGATCAGTACAATTCCCGGTAGAACTGAACCGGGTGGCGACTCTTTTCCATAAAATGGGTATTGATCTTATTTTATTATTTTCATAATTATTTTAAGATAATCAATTTGAAAATAATTTCTCTTAAATGAATTTTCTCCCTAGAGAGTGAACACTTCTTTAAAATTAAAACTAGGGCGAATTCGTGCCTCGCACAGCTTGATCCCTTTTCACCAAAAGCCTTCACGAGAAAAGGACTGCCCGCTCACAATGGCGACTCCGCTAGGGAGATATTTTTATTAAAAATGGAATTTAAATAAAAATCAAATTTTTGATATAATAATGAATTTTCATTCAAAAACCGAGAATTATAACATTTGTGATGAGATTGCTATCATGCAAATTTTAGGATTGTACTCTTTCAGACCACATTACATGGGCCAGCAACTGAATGGTACATGAGGATGTCATCCAAAGTTAAGTCTGATTGGAAGCTGTTGAGTTCGGCTTTTATTGAGAATTATGCCTTCAACCTGAAGGTGGAAACAACCTTGCAAGACTTGGAAAGGGTTAGACTGCATCGTAATGAATCATT
Organism: Euphorbia corollata; assembly: GCA_948277035.1. NCBI lineage: Eukaryota > Viridiplantae > Streptophyta > Magnoliopsida > Malpighiales > Euphorbiaceae > Euphorbia > Euphorbia corollata. The sequence goes on from CAOJBI010111120.1 coordinate 5,677, forward strand.
TGAGGCATATTACCTCAGGTGGATGGTAGTTCAGGTTTTGGTATATGGGTCTCCGAAGCTAGCATCTCTGGTCGTGAAATTGGTAGATGGCTGCACTCAAAATTACCATGACCACATGAGAATGAAACACTTCGACACCTTCAATCAAGTCGTCGAGTATGCAAAGAAACTTGAAAGATATGAGGAGGAAGATCGTTTGAAGAAGGAGGAATATCAGGCCTATTACAAAAGTAAGAGTTTTGACAAAGGGAGTTCCTCAAAACCCGCTGTAGCAGGATACACTAAAGCTAGTCAACCAACAGTCAAACAAGTTGAGACTGTTGCAGCTGCTCAGGTCCAAACACGACAACCTATTTCTCCTTGGGTGGAATCCTTGTCACAAATTTTCACCAAGTTGAGAAAGGCGGGAAAGATGGAAAGCTTGAAGCCGTTTGTCCCTCCTGTACCTGCTGATAGGGAGAATTTTTGTACTTATTATATCATAAAAGGGCACAAGACCAATGAATGTACTCGACTGCTCAAAGACATTCAGCAGATGATTATGGATGGATGGTTAGCAGAACCGGAAAGAAAAACCAGTACTCAGACCAATCCTCTACCAAACTTTCTGATGGAGGTAAACGCCATAAATATCCATATCGGAGGTACCATATTCCATCAAGATATCTTGGAGAATTACTTTCATGATCCAGATCTAGGAGAAATTGTGATTATGGAGGATTTTGACACTATCTGCATAGTTAACTCGTATGTCTAGAGAATAACAAGCGAGGGGAAAGTCAACTATCAGATCCCTGAGGACATGTTGTTTTCAGGAAACACAAATCCAATGGCACATTTAGAGAGGTTTCTCCAGTTCATGTATGAAAAGAGAATTATGATGTTTGGGTTTAATTCTCAATTCCCGATGTTTCTGCGAGGTCTTGCTCTCCAATGGTTTGAATCTCTTCCTATTCAACGAGGTTGGGATTGGCTTTATTTGTCAAGAAGATTCATGGATTATTTCATGGAAATCTATCCTGAGATAATGAGAATACGATGGTGGGAACTGCCTAAAGTCAATGTACAGAACAAGGAACAAGAAATGCTGCTACATGAAGAAGTTCAATAAGAGTTTGTAAATGTGATATCTGGCAAAGGAGGTTTGTCCGAAGCTCATGTATGGAAAAGAATTCGGGAAGAGCAAGAAGAAACAAATGAGGAAGAGGATTCAGAACCAGAAATTGAGGTATTTTCCAAAAATGATTTTGTCATCGGAATGGTGGACGACTATGTTCAATCGTTGAAATTGGAAAACAGGGATCATTATCATATTCCTTTTTATGCACTATATTGGGGAGATTCTAACCCGACTCTCTACTTGGAAGTGTTTCACGAGTTCATGTTCAAGCAGGGGATTGCAATGTTCGGATTTGCATCACAGTTCGGGCGCTTTATGAGATGTTCGGCTTGTGAATGGTATGAATCTTTACCGAAGAAATATAGTTGGAATTGGGTATTTGTCTATACTAGATTCTTGCAGGATTTCAAATTCTTGGAGGGAAGCACACCATGAGAATCTGATGGAAGTGTTAATGGTCCATTAAGAAAAGACAGGAGAAAAGAAAGGCTTAGATCATATGGAACTTCAAAGAGACTTAAGGAAGAGCATGTTTTGATGATTTGGTATAATGGTGGGGAAGACTTAATCCTTGCTCAAATCAGGAAGGCCAATTCATCTATTGAAAAGATAAAAAAGCCAATGGCTTCATTCATGCAATGGCCCTTCTCCAATGGCAAGTCTACGGTTACGACGGTAAATGAAAAACCAATAGATTTGAGAGATATTGATCTTCCAGATGATTTTGATGAATTCGAAGTCTTTGAAGCTCAGCCAACTAAATGTTCTTCAACTGCGGAGCAACACCCGACGGTCAAAAAACTCGTTTACCCAATCACCAGAGGCAGAAGGGTTACTGGAGCGCTAGAACCACCAACGGTGAGAAATGATCCACCAATTCCTATCGTAGTTGATGAAGTTGAAAAACCGTTGATAGATCAGTTGAAGGTTACATCAGCAAATATGAGTGTGTGGGATTTATTTCTTACTTCTCACAACCACATGTTAGCAATTGTGAAAAAGCTTATGGAGATGGAAGCATCTCCTTTGGCTTCTCCTGCTGAGATGTGTGCTCTGATTGGCAACATTGATAGAGAAACTATTCCGGATATTACTTTCTCTGTTGATGATTTACCCAATGAAGGTTTTCTCCACAATAGAGCCTTGTACTTGAAAGCTAGAGTATTTGGGAAGATCATGCCATGTGTTATGTTGATGATGGATCAGCTTTGAATGTTTGCCCAAAATAGGTACTGCCAATTCTTGGCATAAGGGAGGAAGCGTTGAAGAAATCCTCCACGGTTATCAAAGCATATGATGATTCGAAGAGAATGGTAATCGGAACATTTGAAGCTGAAGTTACTATCAATGAAGTCTCTTCTATAGTGATATTTACGGTAATTGACATCCCTGTAACTTTCTCATTGCTTCTTGGCCGACCTTAGTTTCATGCTTTGGGAGGAGTTCCTTCCACCATTCACCAGAAGGTTAAGATTCCGTTCAGAGGAAAGATAGACACTCTTGAGACTGATGAGGAATCCACAGTTGCTGATTTGGGAATTGGAAGTCATCAGATGACCAGGTTTTCTGTGGCAATTTATCAAAAGAGGAATCGGAACTAGAGGGGCAGTTTTCTCCATGGATGAAGAACTATATGAAGAGATACAACAAACTTGGTACTGGTCTAGGGGCACAGGGGCAAGGAGTTACATCCTTCAACATCATGGCTAGGGAATTAAAACCAACCGGTTTGGGATATAAAGGAAGTACCAGTAAGAGGTCTAAGATCGAAAAAGCTAATATGGTTAACATCTTCCAGCGCCCTACGGAAAGGCCTTATAATGGAGAAGAAGAGATGATTGAACATGAAGGTAAAATGGTTCCAGGTTTTGAAATCTTTTCTGATGTTGTAGACTTTTCAAAATATGGTCAGGGTTCAAATATCAATATGATAAGGAATGAGAAGGCAACAGTCGAACCTGTCCCAGAAAATCAAATCAATACTGAAGAAAAGAATCTGGTAAAGCTTGTTGATGCATTACTGAAGATGGTCAAAACTCGTATGGAAAAAATTACAGGACCAGGTTCTAAGGAGCAGGTTAATCAACTGATAGCGGAAATGGCCAAACTAATGAAGGGAAAGGCAAAAGTGGAAGATGATATGAGAGACAATAGCAACATGGAGCTGAAGAAGCTTGTGCCAGATATGCCTACTGAAGACCTTCCACCTGTGGAACAGGAGGATGAGTCTTTTGTATCAATTTCTAATATCTTTAATATGAATAATGTTGTGTATGACAATTTAATAAGAAGAATAACTTTGCTTATTTATGTGGTGTTTCTGATAACGATCATGCATATCCATTCCAGCATTCATCTAATGTTTTTAGTATACATGACACTACTCTAAAATAAGTAAATTTAAACACAAATGAGGAACAAAAAATGATATTTATTTCCAATAGCTTATCCACTGAGCTAGAGAGAGAATTGATAAAAGTTTTAAAAGAACATATTTTAGCATTTGCTTGGTCCTATGATGATATGCCGGGAGTTGATCGACACATTGCAGATCATCAGATTCCGAATGATCCTAAGGTTTGACCGGTTAAATAGAAAATGTGAAGGCTTCATCTGGAATGGGCTGAAAAAGTGAAAGAAGAAATTACCAAGCAGAATGTTGTTCCTAGAAGTTGTTGAATATCCGACTTGGTTGGCTAATGTTGTTCCGGTTGCAAAGAAAGATGGAAGGGTAAGGGTTTGTGTTGACTTTCGTGATTTGAACAAAGCTACTCCGAAAGATGACTTCCCACTTCCCCACATAGATGTATTGATTGACAACGTAACTAGGGCGGCTATGTACACATTCATGGATGGGTTTTTAGGATATATTCAGATATTGATGAATGTGATTGACAAGTTCAAGATGGCTTTCATCACAGAATGGGGCACAAACTGCTATAGAGTTATGTCATTCCGGTTGAAGAACACTGGGGCAACCTACTAAAGGGATGTTACCACCTTGCTACATGACTTGATCCATAAGGAAGTTGAAGTGTACGTCGATGATATGATGGTAAAGTTAGCTACTCCAGAAGAACATCCGGTGATATTGGACAGATTCCTAACTCGCATCGAGAAGTATAACTTAAGGCTCAATCCAAAGAAATGTGTGTTTGGAGTTACTTCAGGAAAACTCTTGGGACATATAGTTAGTCAGAGAGGAATTGAAATGGATCCGGATAAGATTGAGGCTATCAGAAACATGCCTATACCAAAGACGGAGAAAGAGGTCCGAAGCTTCCTTGGTTCTTTGCAATATGTCAGTAGGTTTATAGCTCGACATACGATGATCTGCGAACCTATTTTCAAATTGCTAAAGAAACAACAGCCTGTTGTTTGGAATAATCAATGTCAGATAGCCTTTGACAAAATAAAGGCGTATTTGGTGAATCCTCTAGTGCTGAGACCGCCTACTCCGGGAAAGCCGTTGATATTGTAGCTTACAATCGAAGAAAGATCAGTAGGGGCTATGTTGGTTCAGGAACAAGAAGACAAAAAGGAGTATCCGGTTTATTATCTGAGTAAAAAGTTGCTGGATTATGAATCGCGTTACACAATTGTAGAGAAAACATGTGCAACCATGGTATGGTTGACAAAGAATTTGCGACATTATTTCCAGTCTTATCGCATACAAGCTGTGGTAAAAGTGGATCCAATGAAATATTTTTGCCAAACTCCATTACTTGCTGGAAAGTTATCTAGATGGCTGTTATTGTTGTCAGAATTTGATATTGAATACGTCACCAAGAAGGTCATTAAAGGGTGAGCAGTAGCTAAATTCCTGGCGAATCAACCAATTGATTCTGACAATGTTTATGAATTTGGATTTTCCAGATAAACATTTAGCCTCATTAACTAAGGAATCTGGTAAATGGACAATGTTCTTTGATGGTGTTGTAAATAAGAAAGGAGCTGGTCTCGGAGTAATCATTATCACTCCGGATGGCGAAATCATTCCGTAATCCAAGAGATTGGAATTTCCAACAACCAACAACGGTGCTGAGTATGAAGCTTGTTTGTTCAGAATGTCTTCATTAATCACTATGAAGGCTGATGCAGTTAAGATTATTGGAGAGTCAGCTTTAGTCATTAAGCAAGTTACGGGTGAATGGGAATTAAAGGAAGAATCACTTAGACCATACTTGGAAGCCATATGGGTAAAAGCCACACTATTTAGCAAATGTGAATTCTGTCACATGCCAAGGGAAGAAAATCAGATGGCAGATTCTCTTGCAGCTCTAGCATCAATGTGGGAAAGACCCCAAAAATAGTCGATCAAGCCATTAATTGTTGAGATAACTAAAGTGCCATACTATTTGTCAATAGCTAAGATCAGTGATGAGGAAGAGTAACCATGGTATACAGATATTGTTCAATACTTGAAAGATGGAACTTATCCGCAAGAGGCTACTGATTGAAATAGAACCTCACTCAGAAGATTGGCGGTGCAGTTCAGATTAATGGATGATCAGTTGTTTAAGAGATCTTCGGATGGATTGCTGCTACGTTACCTTTCGCAAACGGAAGCAAAGAAATTGATGCGAGAAGTACACGTAGGTTCTTACGGGCCTCACATGAATGGTGTAATGTTAACCAAGAAAATTCAACGTTTGGGATAATTTTGGTTAACTTTGCTAAGTGATTGTATTCAAGAGGTGAAGCTTTGTCATGAATGCCAGATTTATGGAAGCATCAATCATGTTCCTCTTATGGACTTACAGGCTCTAACTACGGCTTGGCTGTTTTCAGCATGGGGAATTGATATATTGGGGAAATAAGGCCATCTTCTACCAATGGACATTGCTACATTGTAGTAGCAGTCGATTACTTTTCAAAATGGATAGAAGCAGAATCCTACACTGGAGTAACTGCAAAGAAGATGGCGCAGTTCATTAAGAAACATATCTTTGCTCGATTTGGGATACCACACCACATGGTAACAGATAACGGCGTTCAATTTTAGGGAGAGACCGCAGAGTTAATTGAGACATATAACATTGAGCATCACCGCTCGTCTCCTTACAAACCATAAGCAAATGGTGCAGTTGAAGCAGTTGACAAGTCAATTAAGAGGATCTTATCTAAGATGGTTAGCAAGTATAGAGATTGGGCTGATCATTTGCCATACGCGCTCTGGGGATATCGGACTAGTGTTCGAACACCAATAAGGAAAACACCTTTCTTTTTGGTCTATGGAACAGAAGCAGTGTTACCAGCCAAAATTGAGATAAAATCCTTTAGAGTGGCTCTTGAGTCGAGATTGTCAAAAGATGAATGGGCTAGGGATAAGTATGATGAACTGAACCTGATTGATGAAAAGCGATTAGCAGCTTTGGATCGTCTTCAAATGTATCAACAGAGGATGAAACGAGCTTAAAATTGTCAGGTGAAATGGATGACTCAACCGTAGAAAGTAGGGGATTTGGTGTTGAAACAATCAAGGAAATTGCATACTGATGTCAGGGGAAAGTTTCAGCTAAACTGGGATGGACCTTACATGATAAAGAAGATTCTTAGCAGGGGAGCTATGATGATTATGGACTTGGATGGAAATGAGTTCGTTAATCTAGTCAATAGGGACAAGCTAAAATGATACTTCATTTAAAAAAAAAGTTTTCTGTTAACGGTTGGTGAGGGCTTTTAGGCAAAAATTAAGAAAAAGAGTGAATAAGGCCTTTGGTAAAATCTGTAGAGAACCTTAGACCGCAGTGGATACTTATTGGAATTAAATATTATTATCTTTTGTGTTTCAATATATTTCTTGATGCATTGAAAGTGTTTGTGTAATAAGAATGTTAAATGTGTGCATTAAATGGATACATGGCATTGTTATAAAGAAAAACACACTTAAAAGCATTTTTTATTTATAGCCTTTAATTTTCTTTAATACAAAGTAAGGCTAGAATTTAGCTCACATAGGAGTTTACATAGTCACAGTTTAGTACATCACTTGCTCGGTTCACTAGCTGATGTTAAAAGACTCATTGTCACCTCACGCCTTTCCTTTGCAGTGGCAAGATTTTTCACTTATGTGAGCCATTGTAGATAAGTGATGTCAACAGAGATATCGGAAGAAGTGTCAGAATGAAAATGAACCATGGTTCGTGTAACCCATTTCTTGGCAAAGGTCTTGCGCGAAAGATGAGTCATTTCGGATTCAGCAAAAGTGCAAAGCAACTTCGGGATAGATTATGGTTGACCATATTGTCTACATAAGCGACTTGGTGAACCAGATGTAAGTGGTGATGTAGTCAATTTTCCACCAGGGGCATGTCCATCTGATGGTGTCGCTTGAAATATTTTGAAGGGTAAAGAACCAGGTAGCCATGTCGAAATCTTTGTTTGTCATCTGCCTCTGCCAATAGTCAGATGGATCATAGTTGGATGGCAGTTTGTTTCTTGGAGTTGTAAGAATGTTAAGTTTTTCGACCAACCAAAGCTGTAAAAAAAGAGGGGGAAATTCAGTAAGGAACGATGAGATCTTCAAAGTGGAAAAAATAGATGATTTGTTACCTGTAACATAAGCTTGTTTCCTTAAATAACAATTTGAGAGGAGTTGTGAACTGAATCTAGGAAAATTAGTGTTTCCGCAAGTATTATTGGGACTGGGGATGCACCTGCAATCATTTGTTCAATGATGGGAACTAGGTTGAAGCTGCAAATGATGCTATTTGTCTCACAAAGATAGCTACTAATCAGTAATAGGCACATTAAGGGCACCCAGCTTTCGTCAGAAGGAGACATGCGAGAACAGATTCTTAAAGCAACAGCTAATGACCGGCCTGGATTTTCAGGGTTTAGGGAAATAAGCTGACGTCTGTGATTCGAAGAGAGTTTGAAACAGTGCAGTAGTCTTCCGGAGTACTGAACATCGAAGTCGGGGATGACAGGATTCTGATTGCCTGGAATTTTCAGAATGGCGCTAAATTCTTCCAGCATTGGGCACATCTCGTTACTGCCAAAGTGAAAAACATGGTCAATCGGGTCCCAAAAAAACTGATGGCAGCTTCTAATAGGTTAGGGATTTTCTTAGGTTCCATAGACCATAGAGCTCGAGATGTCTCCAACCGCTTTTCGATAAATGGGCTAAGTAGTTGTGGAGTTGTGATTTAAATGCATCCATGGTGATTGATTTGGTGATTATTAGCGTTTTGCTATACGCAAAACGTGGGGCAATCTGCCACACTGGCAGATTACCCCAAGTTCTGTGTTTATTAATGATCTTAGGTGACTTGTTCAAGTATTTAAAGCACGCAAGGCAAATAAAAAGTAAAAACCAGAAAGTAAATCATCTTACAAATAATGTTCAGGCCCCACAGTTGGCCAAAAATCAGGCCCACATCCGGCCGAGAGAAATAACTAAAAGAAGATAACCATCTAAACTACTGCTGCTGATCTGGTGGAGGCCAGTGCGGAGAATGAGGAGGAGGTGGAACGCCGGGAGCTGGAGCAGTAAATCCCTTGAGAACCTCGCCAGTCTGATAGTAGTGAAGATTCACGTTCTAGCTGTGAATCCTATCCTGAAAGTTTTTCCAAATTTTGTTAGCTATTTCATTCATGCATATCATAACATTCATAACATTTGTAACATGCATAAAAAGATACATACCGCCATCTGGATGTTGTTCTCGATAATCATGTTTTGGAAGTTAAGGATAAAACTCCCATCAAGCTCACTATCAGCCATTGTCACCTGCACAAATGAAATTCTAAGTGTTAAGCTCAAATTTGAAAAATGTGTCAGAAAATGTAAGGAAAGCTTACATGAGTGGTGCCCTCAGGTACATGAGCCATCGGCACGTTGGGGAAGCCACCGAAGTCTGGGAAAAAATGGTGCAAGTCCTGATCATATATCATCATCGGGTGAGAATCTCTCAGAAATACCCGACGACTTACCACAATAGGAGCTTGAGCACTGGAAGTAGAAGATGACCTAGAAGTTCCAGCTCTACCCCTCTTCCTACCACCCTGCTGATTTACATGGAGCATAAAACAACGTTTGATTCATGAAAAATAGTGAAACAAGAGAGAAAAGTGAAGATTGTTACCCGGCCTCTGGAAGATGAAGCCTCTCCAGCCTGACCTCCAAAAGGAGTAGTATCATCATCATCATCGTCGTCGTCTTCATCATCGTTGCCTTCTTCAGGTGGCATATCGATAGAAATAGGGTCCACTGGAGGCCAACCTAATTGTTGGGTCTGACAAAAATTAAAGTATCCACCCTCGGGTCCATCAAGCCTCTGGGGAACACCGGGTCCAAATAAAGCATCATGATCAAGGGCAGTGTGAGGTTTGAATACCCATGAAGGAACGGATGGAGGCACTAGCCGATGAGCAACTGAAAGATCATGACCAATGATGGGCTCTCCAAGGTACCACTCAACTGAGTGAGGGCACTCAATAAGCAGGCGCGTCTGCACAAATGGTCGAGCTAGAAGCATAGCCTCGGTCCAAGATCCCTCAGGTCCCCAGGGTGATTGAATGATCTACAAAAGTTAAATCAGAAGTCAGGACAATTAATTAGCAATTTTAAGGTTGATTAAATGAGAAAGGTTGTGAAACTTACGTCAGCATGGCCAAGGTTGCGCAGATAGTATAAGATATGGTCTCGTCCCTCATCTTCCCATTGTCTAAAAAAATGGGGAAATTTAGGGAAGGTGGGAATATCTCTCGCTCGTCCCAGTCTCGGCTTCCTGGCAATGTTGGTAGAAAAGAAACAAATCTGCAAAACAAAGCAAATATGTTAGTATTCTTAAAATTGAAATAGGAAAAAAAGGGAAAGAAAGTAAGGTTCGAGAATTTTACCCCGAGAATGACTAGAGCGCCCCTTAAACTCATAAATTCTCTTCCTGGCACACTGGTCCAAGGCCCAATAAAGCTGACCAAAAGCTGCTCTCCCATAGGCAAGCTCATTAAAACTCTCTAGATCAATCAAAGTCGGTAGAATGTTCAGGTTGACAGCAGAATTCCCAGTCGTGAAAAAATATTGAGAAAGGGTGTAAGCTAGAAAAGCCCTTGTGAGCGGGTGGGGGGAACGCAAGCACGAGGGCTGGCAACGGGGACTCGACGCCTTTTCGCGAAAGTGTGTCGTTTCGATTGGTTGCCTGATCCTGAGATCGTGCGCGCGGTTGCATGATAAAACATTTGGTTTGCAGAAAACCGATCTTGTAATTTCGTGGTAAAAATATTCTGCGATAAATTTCCACTGAAAATGTCTCCTGGGTTGTTATGCGAGAAGACAACATCACAGCTTTTGGTTTGAAGTAAAAACACGGTTTAAAACTTCAATTAAAC
>CAOJBI010111244.1:0-10234 GCA_948277035.1 Euphorbia corollata
AAAAGGATCGAGTTTGGAAGGGGATCGACTGAGATTTGAAAAGGGGCGATGAACTCAACCTAGATTGGAAAAAGTAAAGGCCGAGAAAGAGAAAGTATTTATACCATTGTTTTTATTTTATTATTTTAATTTTTTTATTATTTATTTTTGTTAATGGATGGCGCCAAACTTCCCGCCATTAATATTTACTGTTCATTTCATTATCGGCAACACTAAAAATGGAAGTGTTGCAATGAAAAGTGTATTTAACATGAATTTTTATTTATTGCATCATTAATTGAACATTTTTTCAATTGTGATGCAACAGATCGAATTTTTCATCAAAATTGCAACATTTTCATGCAAACCAGGCATGAATTGTTGCAACAGGCCATCTATGGCGTAGTGGGCAATGAATTCATCAATCCAATAAACCAAGACAAGATTAAACATTATCATGTCTAGGTGAAAGAAATAAATCATATAAAAAGCAGTACCAAACAAAAAATATATATGTAAAGTAGCCCATCAACTAATACTCCGTTGGTTGAGCAAAAATTAGGCCTTTATTTTTGCAAAATGTAATAATAGTCTATTGAGTTGAAAACCTGAAAAAGTACGGCTCAGGAAAAACTTAAAACATCGAGTGAAAATAGCGAGCACATTAACTGGAAAACCTGAAAGGGCTGGTTAGTGGCAAGAGTTGAATCATTCGAAATATTTGTATCTATTTTGATCTCATCAATGAAATGATCATATTTTGTTGAAATCGTTGTGTGAATATTTGATTGAATGTATGCATGCTATCTATAGGGACATTGCAAATGAGCATTACGATAAATTTTATTCTTTCAAAAGGAATTCTTAAATAAAGCAAAAGGTAAATAAGTCCAATAGATTCATACTACATTGGTATAATCTAGGCAAAAGCCAAAATAGTTCATTGCAAAAGTAGAATAATACTTTAAGGTTGCCATTATCATTTTAGACAATGACAGTTTCATCGGCTAGGTGCATCATCAAGGATCATAAGGACCAAGGCCATCTTCATCTCATATTCATTCCTGCATCACCCAAGAACGTCTCTCCGGGTAGGTGATAGAATCCACAACTCTTAACCATCTACGATAATACATATCTGTCTCTGTTGTCTCAAAGGACCAATAGTCTAACTCAATGAAACGAGTATGATGCGCCCATATATATGTAGTCTATCAGGCCAAGAGTGATGCCACTCGGAAACTCGGGTAGTACATGATCTTCAAGGTATCCTTTGTCATCTTCTATATTGCCTACATAGTCAACTCAGGGAATAGAAAGTAAAATCATAGAAACTCATCAACAGTATTCCATCCTTATGCATATCAATAGCTACATGAGGTATGGCCCACCAGGGGCAAAGCTAGCGAATATGATGGTCTTGATACCTGCTCAAGATTTGGACCCAGGCTTCCTTACTCAGTTCCCTATGGTTGACAGTAACCAATCCTTACTCTTTGTGCTGAACCAGCAATAACCAGGCAGGATTACCTCGGGGCTCTCGAATCAAGGCTAGCTTCTCTAACAACCATATATGCAAAGATCAGAGTCAGTTTCACAGGTAGGAATTCAATATTCAGAAACAATGTACTTTACCTCGAGAAGTGTAAAATGATCACCGACCAGGTCTCGATTAGCAACAGTAGCATCCATGCACATAAGGTTCTCTGGTAATGCTAGAGCAGAGAGGGAATGTCCCCGGGAAAGTAAGTCAATGATAGACAATAGTTTAAATGGGGTAACTGTTCCAACCTCGCAAACAAACTCAAGCATAAGCAGCAAGGTAACCACAAAAGGCCAAGTAAGGTGGTCTTTGTGTGTATCGATGCACCATTGTAGAACAGCACCAACTCGAAAGCCTCCTCGAGATGGAGGACAAGCCATGAAGGGCATGACCAAATCTAAGTTCCACAAACCTCTCATCATGTTTTCGTCTCCAAATTGATAAGCTGGAACGACAAGAGGGAAAGTCCGAGAACATAGGATCCCAAGGATAACTTGATACTCCTTAATCATTGGACAGAAATCATGGTCAGTGAAGCAAAAGATATGGGTGATAGGATCCCAAAATGAAAAGGCTACCCTAACCAAGGATTGGTCCATTGGACGGTGATATGAGTAGTTCATGAAAAGTAAAGGACAAAAGAAAATCTAATCTAGGCCATAATGGCCGAAAAATCTAAGCTAGTTCTGATCTGAATCCCCATCATCTGACACCTGTTGCTTCCCAAACTCAGAATTTGGTAAACATACTAGCATTGTCTATATCATCATGTACAAACTCGGTTTGAGGAGTAGATCCTGCAGACAGTCCTCCACATGCCACGAACTCATAGCGAGACGCTCTTTGCTGCCTTCTTTCCATTTGGCACCGCATCCTCGTAATCTCAGCATCACAGTCATGTAAAGTGATGGTCATCCCTTGAAGAGTGGCAGTCATCTCCTGAACCTGTGCCTCAGAAGCCGAATACCTCTAACGCTTCTGAGCCAGCAAAGCTTGCAACACGAAAATATACATCATAAACATGCATAAGTTCAAGAGTATCAAATCTTACATTCATAAACATCATGACAAAAACATGCATCAAATTGAAATATTGGATCATGCATACATATAGAATTATTTACAAGAAAACAAGTGAAGCAAAGATACCTCAGCAAGCCTAGTTTGAAAGATAATCATGTCCCTGACAGCTTAGATAGTGGTGTGAGACTTGCTCCATGTCAGCACGAGGGACCTACCATGGCAAGAAATGATAAAATGAGATATTAAAGAGAAATTCATACCATGTGAGAAGAGACTCACGCGGATGGTGTTCGGAGGCATGAATCCTAGGGTATAGGGGCTCGGCAGCAACATCCTCATCATTCGCTCCCTGCTCATGGATAGTAAAGAGAAGGTGGTCTCAAAGGAGTTCAAAATATGGCCCTGCACAAAGCTCGGGGTGGATATGGTCCTAGAAGACCACTCCTCAACTCTTGCTTTCTTTCCAGCACCGCTCTACATTGGAAATCAAAGTCACACAAGCGTAACATAAATCACAAGAGATAAAAAAGATGACAAACATACCCGAGAAGAGCCTAGTACATCACTAGTTAGGCCATCATAGCCATCAATATGGCCCTCATCGCCACCATCGCCTCCGTCATCCCCTCCATCGCCACCGGGAGCCTCATCCTGATGACCTACCCGGTGCGCCCTGATCCAATAGGCATGCTTAGTATCATCACCCCATAGTTGAGGACAAGGGGGAAGGAGAGAAGCTAGGTGATCTAAATAAGCGGTGCCCTTCACAAAACGAATCGCTCACTATGGCCTTCGAAAAAACTAACCTTGTATACCAGAGAGGTAATCTTTAAGTGGGGCCAAAATACTCCAATAGAGGGAAGCGGCGATACAGGCTTCTCAGCAATAGTAGAGGTCCTCCAATCCCGGACCCGCTCGCCAAAGTACTACTCAAGCGATAGTGGACTCTCCAAGCCCCCCTGACAGTCTCAGTTATCGCCCGGTTGGACACTTTAGTCTAAGGGCCATCCACCAACTGCAATCCGTGTCAAAATTTCAAGGTTAGTTGACCAATACTTTGTAAATACATTTTAACTAACTATTTTGTTTCCTATGTAACAAAGAAATAAAGAAAGAATAGAGAACGAATACCTGCTCTCGGACCATGTTGCAGATGCATTCTCGGTAGTTTATCCTCTCCTTAAGCAGGCCACTTGAATAGAAAATGATCACCCGCTGCAGCTCGGAAGGTGGGAGGGGGAAGAATGTGGTGCTCAAATGCCCATATCTGCAAAAATAAGCAAACACAAGATCAAATACCAAAAGATTCAAAGTCAAAACATAAAGTGAGAAAGCTATTCATAGGAACAATACCAGTAAGAAGACGTGGCCAAACTTGAGGGCCAACTCATGTGCCCTCGCCGCAAGATCCAAACCACAGTATAGCTGGCCAATTATGACCTTGGGCCAATTCTGCCCTCGAATCAGAGATCAATCCATAATTGACCTTGTTGGAAGCCACCGGAAAGAAGAGGATTGTTAAGAGTGTGATAATGAAAGCCCGAATGTAGTGGGTCCTTTGACCTACAGTCCCCACCCTCACACTCCTCTAATACTTGTACAGCTTGTTATATTACAATTTCCCTATAGTTAGAGCTACACTAAAAAGGCTCTCCACCCGGTCCATCACTCGAGTCAAAGTGGAGAATCAATCCATAAAGATGTCAAAATAGATAACGTCACCAACCTAAGGAAGTTCAGTCATAGCCAGTACATCGGATGGCCTATCGTCAGATCACCGATAGGAAGATGGAAGGTATGGGTAGTCTTGGACCACCGCTCTACCAAGGCAGTCAAAGCAGGATATGACAAATGAGGCATCTGCTACGGGAGGACCCTAATGATATCTCCAAAACCAGTACTATCTATGGCTTACACCAAGGCTGGATCCTGGTCAATTAGTCTCAATCACTTATCGAAGGTGTCGATCCCGCGAAGTTGGCAAACACATATGGCTGTATAAGAAGAAAGCATTTGCATAACACAATCAGTCCACAAAATCACAATAAACATACCCACTCATAATGCATAATCATTGGGTAAAGATTAAATTTCAAATCAAAAGTAGTGAATCACATGGATTTTATTGCATGCCATTTTCAAAGATGATACAGATTTTAAAGCATGAACTTTTGGAAAGCATAAAAGTTTTGAAATTTTTTATCATTCATGCACCAGATGTGTTTATCGCATTGTAAATATCCAAACCATACGTCACATAGCATTAGAAAAGTCACTAGAATCGATACATAGGCCCTCAAAAAAAGTAAATTTGAGTTTCAGGTTGGTTCGGGGCTGAAACAGAAATAATTCTATTTCTGCCCAATGCCATGTCGTTAATGACATCACAGATTGCAAAATGGCCAAATCGCTATTCTTGTGATCTCAAGCCCAAAAATCCAAAAATTTTCACACAAATCATGCATAAATCATTTCTAAGTCATTCCTAACACCAAAATAACATCAATAACTACCCATTCATGTATCAATTTCACACAAAACTGATTACAATCCAAACCTAGGTTAATGTAATCAAAATGAAATCAAAGGAGTTTTTAAGGTTACTTGAACTTGAGAAACATGTTCTCTAAGCCAATGACAGAGAGTGGTGATCGGGGTGTTGATAGAGAGCCCCACGAAGTCGTCATCCTCATCAAAATAGTATCTTGTTGTTACTGTGCATCTCCTAAAGACTTGAATCAGATCGTTGCATGGAAAAGAAGAGGTGATGATGTTCTTAGGGACATGACCTTTGATTTTGGACATCATCTTGATGGATTTAATAGAGAAATTGAAGAAAAGTGGAGGAGAAGGGAGGTGGTTCGGCTGCCTTTAAGGGAGAATGAGGAAGAAAAGAAAATCATGACAAGATAATTAGTATATCATGACAAGGTCTCCATGGTGCCAATCATCAGCTCATGCATTCTTACTCAGTGGTTCCAAGGTCATGAATCAACCTAAGTTTAACTCACAAGGGCACATCCATCATTGACTTACTACAATCATCTTATCAAAGGCATGAGGCAAATGGCTTTCATCCTTTCTCGAATAGTTCCGAGGACACCAATCAATCTAAGGTCAACTCACAAGGGGAATTGACTTACTATAGTCGATACCATATTAAAGGCATGGGGCACACGGCTTTCATCCTTTCCCTAGCAGTTCTGAGGGCATAAATCAACCTAAGGTCAAGTCACAGAGGGAATCTACCTTACTAAAAGCCGCAGAATGAAATGGTCTTTCATCCTATGGTGGATTATACCTTAGCCGCAGGACAAAACAGTCAATAAATGACACGGTGCCGGATGAAAGCTCATGTCACACTCAGAGAAGTGCCAACCGCTACTAGTTAGGTATCTTTTCTCATCCCGCAGCTCTTTTATCATGCGACCACATTGATTACTTATCAGTAGTGGTCACACGGGGGGCAGCCAATGAGCATAAGATTTTCACTCCCCTCACAAGAATGATGATGAAACTGTAATTTTACTTCCCTTGTTAGTCTCTCATTTTGACAAGACCTCAAATTCATCCAAAAAAGCTCTCTACATAGATTTTAGACTTTGAAAACCCAAATCAACTCAAATTGGACCCAAAATCCCAAAATCAACCCAAATTCCCTTTAAAAATCCACCCCAAAGACTCAAAACCCTACCCAAGTCTAGACTGGGAGTCGATGCCGTTAATGACAAAAGGTGATGTCGTTAATGACATCGCGATGTTGTATGTTAACAACATCAAAATGTTGTTAACGACATCATCAACATCGTTAACAACATTGGCTTTGCCAGCCTGCACAAGTGGATAACTTACAATTTTTTTTGAAGAAAAGATAAAAACCCGACCATGCCTTGTCTAGATCAAATATCTTACTGATTTTCTCCAACAAATAAGGCCATGTGGAGGCCATGAATGGTGGGATGATTAAGGGGTGGGTGAAACTTTGGTCTTGGACTCTTTTGGATGGAAGGGAGTCCAATAAGACAAGGAAAGCTTACTGCAAAGGAGGGAGAAAAAGAGAGAGAAGGAGCTAAGTTTCTGCAACTTTGGAAGCTTGGAGGAGAGAAACACTTAAGGTTGTGAGTTCGTGAGTTCATAAGTTCCATAACCACTACCATCATCTTTAAGTAACCAAATTTGAGGATTTTGGTTTAGCAAGCTTGAGTTTATCAAAAAGGTACGTTCTTGAGTCATTATAACCACAAACTAAGCAATCTTGAGGCTTATCTTTGCATCTAAGAAACTTTGAGGTTTAGAAAGAACTAATCTAGATCTAAAATAGGAAAGGGTTTCTACACCATTTTCTTATACTTAGGAGGTTACTACACCTTTTGGAACTTGTCCACATGTTTTGGGGTCACACCATTACTCATTGAAAAAGATTTACATCAACAAAAAACAACTACAAAAACAAACAAAGAGAGCTTCCCGGAGGACTTTGCATGTCTTAAAGAGGTGGATCCACAACTACGAGGTGAGCCTCTGAGTTTATAAGCTTTTATTTTACGTTCATTTTGTATTTGGAGTGTTGTTTTGCGTTGAAACAAATTTTTGAGATCCTGATGTATGCCATGTTATTAACGACATGGTTGATGGCATTAATGACATTGCGATTTCATTAACGTCATCAGCCAATGTCGTTAATGACATTACAATAAGTAGATTCCCAAATCACCGTTTTCACTTTATTTTATGTCCAATCGATCAAAAGATTACCCTCCAAACTCCAAATCTGAGTTTTGGAGTGACATAAGACCTAGTATAAGGCAATTTTAGGATTTGAAATCTTTTCTAGAAACGTTTTGATAGTTAAAATTGGTTTCCTCTTCACCGGGATTCGATTTACTGGCTTTAACAATTTCGCTCTCGAAAAGATTATAACAGTAGATCCATTTTCCATTTCAAACCTAGATCAATTTATTGTCGTTAATTTTAAAGTTGTTTTGGACGCACACGAAGGGAATGCTTTCCCTGATATTCGACTAGTCATAACTCACATGCGACATTTTCACTAATAAAATGACCAACTTTTGTGAAATAAAATGAACCATTTTTACAAGAAAATTATCATGCTATTTCCACTATTTAAATGTACCACACGGGTCACCAAAATATCACCATTTTGTTGTACATGATTGATGTGAAATATCAACTGTGTTAACCTTTCTAGATGCATGTAGATTAGGTTAGATGTATGCTAAGATTTATTTTCCTTCGGGTATTGCATTTAATTCAAATTAATGTAATATTTGTTAGATATTGATGTATTCTATGTGATTGTAATCTTTAGATCTCGATGTATTTAGGCAATTTGTATCCCCCAATCCCGTGATGTAATTAATCCCCTGCACTTTTCCTACGTGTTTACTGTCCCACACTTTATTTATTGCTTTCCACATGTTCATTTAAATAACATATAAACCAAAAACACATTAGATTGAATTGAAATATTATAAAGGTGGTTTCCGAACCGGTATAATTTAACACACTTAATGACGAAATAGACAACTCATCCCGAACCTGAATCTTTGTACTAAGGTATTGTCTCAAACACACTATAGTCTAGGTTGTACCGAAAATTTCTCGGACAAGTTGATCCGGGTGGCGACTCCATATCTTAAGACTAGAGATCCAGGTCTCGAGTCTTTTAAAACTCGTTTTGCATCGAAACCCATTTTACATCACTTTCAAAAGTTTTTGAAAACCCCACGCCTCATGTCACGGTGCCAGCGTCTCGCGGTGACCGCGCAGGTCATTCGGGAAAAACATCATCCGCTCATAGTAACGAATCTATCATAGCTTATATGCAACGAGCCAAATTGATTTGAGATAGAATTACCTCCTCACAATATAATGTTTCATATGAGGATCTTGTTGATGCTATATTAGATGGGTTAAATGGTATCAACATCCCTTATGCAATTTTTGTTGTTCCTAGAAGCTCATATGATTGTAGTCTTTAATGATGATATATTTTGCTTGTTATTTATTAAGGAATGCCAATTGGACAAAGATAAGAGTCATATTAAGGACTTGAATCATGTTACAGCCTACTTTACAAGGACACAACACACCAATAATAGGCGGAGAGGCCGAGGTAGATCATCCTGGAGTCACGGCTAGCAAAACCGTTGTAAAAAATCCCTTCATGACCAGTCCTCGAGTCACAGTCAAATAACCCTAGAGTCATAAACAATAGGTTTTCCAACATAATTTTGGCCTTGACATTCTTCCCTCACCACTTACTCATGCATTCAACATTCACCGTTGGATGTCTCTATTTTATTTGCCATAATTGCAAGGAAATGGGCCATTACTCCGAACAATGCCCATCACTATGACTTAATACCTCTTAATCTTCACCTTTCTTTGACTTTACCACATTTCACTCAAGTGACCAATCGTGGATCATGGATTGTGTTGCATCACATCATATTAAATTCGATTTTAGGAACCTACACCTTCATTTCGAGTATTCTGGTTCGGAAGAAGTCCAACTAAGTAATGGTTCTAAACTGTCTATTGAGTATCTTGGTTCGTATGTCATTCCTAAAACATCATTAAAGTTGCATCAAGTTCTACATGTTCCATAATCTAATTCCAAATTAATTTCTATTGATGTACTAACTCAAGCTAATGATGTTTTATTTGAATTTTTTAACAATATTTTCAGTGTGAAGGACCTTCTTTCCAAATAGGTGATCCTCCAAGGATAGAATAGAAATGTCTAATACACCATGAAGTCTTTGTCATGTGCTCTAGTTCATTCTCATGCTACAACATTGACTACATGGTGTGGGAGGCTGTGAATACTCGATTTTTCGGCTCGAAGATTCAGACGAGAAAATTGCAATTAAGCCCTTAAAATAATTAAAACGTAATTTTGAAGGCCTAAACGGCCGAATTAGGCTCCGATAGGGTGGGGCTAAAGGTATAAGCTTCTAGCGTTGACTGTTGGGCCGTTTCGACTCGAAAAACTCTACTCTTTCGCAGAAATCCGAAGAGTTGAAACGAAGCAGGGTAAAACCTGATCCTTTCAAAGCAACTCCGGTAAAAGTCTCCGGAAGTATGTCAATATACCACTCAAAACGTCCGTAACGGAACGAGGATCGCGGAGGTGGTCTCGGAATCTTTTTCGGAGGTCTGAAACTCCCGAAAACGCAAAAAACACGAAAAAGTGCATCGAATATCATCCAGCTAGCATCATTGCTGGCGCCATGGCACCATGCATGGCGCCCAGGCACCAGGAATGGCGTCCAGGTGCCAACCTTGGCGCCCAGGTGCCGTCGACGATGCGCGGGCACCGAAAATGATGTTTTAAGCCCTGTAACCCTAATTTCAGCCTATATAAACCCCTCTCCAGCTTATTTTTCATGGTCCCAGACTTTTCGGTGAATAAGTCTTCTCTCTCTAGTCTTTTATTCGATCCTTTCGAAGCTTTATGTCTGTCAACCTTCGAGTCTTTTTTTTTAATTACGACGAAGTGTTGCCCGATTAAATTCAAACTTAACTTAAAATTGATTAATTAATCTGGATTTGAGGAGTGACACAAAGGCGAACAAGGTATAGTTCTCTCTTCCTTTTCATCTACTTTCTCTTCATCTCAGTTCCTAAGGAACATTCTTTGCATCATACATTCTCTTCATCTTA
>CAOJBI010111973.1:0-11720 GCA_948277035.1 Euphorbia corollata
TGCTAAATTACTTTCTTGATTACAGCAGTTTCTGTTCATCAGAAATTGATGTTGAAGAAGTTAGTGGCTTAGTCGGTATGAAGTGAAGGTGGTTAACTAACATCTTTGACAAGTTTTCTTTTGTGCTTTGGTTTCGTTTCAACCTTTGATATTTCTTTATAAAGCAAGCAGCACAATTTTCGACTAGGAAGTTGCTTGATTGATTCCCGTGTGGTGTTTTGTTAGACCTATGTCCCTATTAGAAACTATGGATATATGCAGCTTTTCTATTTTAATATGTTCGAAAGAACTATTACCAGAAACCCAGTTAATTTGGGAACTAGACTGCAGATTTTACTTGATTTACAATCTTATTCAGTAAACCTTATTGCATCTACATTACTATTTTCAGCCCGTATATTGAGTGGAAGTAAGCTATCAATATCCCCTCTCGGTTGACTCATTTCATTTTATATATTACATCCATCCTATAGCTCTATTATATTTGGTTGACAATACGATGTCGTTTCACACAGGAAGACTTGTTCACAAACTCACTTGTGCAATAGTTCCCCGAATTTTACATGCAAATAAGAATATTTCTAACTGGGAATTGGGATGCGGTGGAAAAGAGAAACAAGCAGTCAAGCATGGCCCCCGTTAAATGTTGATTTTATGCCCCTCTAATTACAAAATTTAAAAGATTCTTTTGTGTTTGCATATGCACAGAACAGATGATGAGTCTACTTATCCTGCACTTGAATTGCTTTGAGTATAAGGATGTGATAAAATATTCAAGGATATTGTGATCACTTATGTTCGTATTTATTAGCTTTTCATCAATCTTTCACTACATTGCAAATTTATAATTTTTTTTGATATTCTTTCAATGACATCAAAAAACGAAAGAAGAAGCCAAGAAAATGTATGTATGTTTGAAGTGAATAAAATACTTTAAATTAATAAGTATAAAATCAATACATAAATTTATAAACCAAGAAATGCTTCTACATTTGAAATTGTGAAATTTTCAAGGTAAAACCCGTTTGACCCTCTATGGGCCCGGGTGATAGAGTTCGGATCTGGTCATTGTATCCAGAAATTGGCGGGGCAAATACTATTTTTAAGCAAAAGCTACCTCCAAAATGACGTGGCGGACATTTACTTGTGATTGTATTTCTCTCCCTCTCTCTGATTCGTTGCTTTCACAATCAGACAGAAGTCCACTCTCAAAACTTTCCTGCCATTAACATCGCTTCTTTTCTCTCCATTTTCTCACTTCCCAAACACAATCCTACTCTCACACTCCCATCCTTACTTCTCTGCTCAACCATTCCTCAGCCTCTCCTCAAATGCAACTACCCTTTTTCAACTCCGTAAATTGAGCCTCTTTCTGCCCTATTTTTTCGAGACAATGTCTGCCCCACCTCGAGTCCGTTCTACGGGCATCGCTGAGCCGGAAAACAAGGAGCCGCAAAATCCGGTGAAGCAAGCTGAGAAAATGCGGCAGCAGCAATTAACGGAGTCTAGGGCAAAGAAAGTCGGGAAAGTGACGTCTTCAGTTTTGCGACAGAAGTCGATGAATGGCTCCTGCTCGTCCGACGTCTCCACAGACTCCTCGCATAGCCGTTCTTCGTCTTCTTCTTCCTCATTGAGATCATTGTCCAGTGGGAGTATCAGGGCGGCGGAGCGGAGTGGATTGGTCAGGAGGAAGCAATGTGAGCTAAAACATGATAGAGAGGAAAAAACTAGTGGTGGTGATGTCCCTGTGGCGGTGGAGAGTGGCAATGTAGTTTGTGGAAAGGATGGACTAGTGGATACAGCTGGTGGCTTTGAATTGAAGAAAAGGTGCGCATGGGTTACGCCCAAAACTGGTAAGATCTTCCGTTTCTTTTACTTCCCTGCATTTTCTTGTTAATATAGAAAGTTGAAGAATTTTCCATTTCTTTTTGGATTTTCTGCTTATGTGAATTGGTAAAAAAATGAAAAGGATGGGAATTTAAGCTTATGTCGAATTTGTTCTGGTGTGATTTGAATTTGACCTTGTTTTGTTCAGCAACGTAAGCTGCTGGCTAGTTATTATAAACTCAACTCAAGTCCACTTGTTTGTCCATGTTCTTCTCCCTCACTGGCAATTAGGATCTTCTTTTCTGGGGGTGGATTGTGGATGTAGATTATGGAAGGATCTCAATTTCCGTCCTTACATGTGTTGCCTGATTTGCCTTGTGTTTATAGTAATGCATACTAGTTATAGACAACATAAGTTAATTAATGTTTTGTTAATGTGTCGGTTGAAAGATTTGACTCATCACATGGGAGTTACTTATTGATACTAAATAGAGCACTTCAAACCCACCAATATGGGTATAGTGCATTTATTTTGTTTCTGGAAATCTACCTTCCTTTCGTCATATTATATTACTAGACCATATTAGTGCTTACAGTTATGGCTTAACCTACGTTTTGAGAAATTTTAACATTTATAACTTCTAAAACATACTAGGGCTTAACCTTCCTTCATTCAATTTATGTACAAATTTTTTGAATGAACTGAATCCAACTCCTTCAAAATGAAAGGTTTCCAAACACACCCTTAATGTGATTGGAAATACCAGTTTCCAAGGCCCATTTTAATTCCGGTATACATCAGGGTCCTGTCCTGGGGCTACTATTTGGCATATAACTTTTTGATACATTTTCTTTTCAACTAGTTTTTACAAATTGATTGTACTAGTGATGTATTACACTGCAATTATTCATTACAACCCAGGACACTTACCTGCATGCATTCTATATTCAGCCTGTCTTAACTAGGGGATATAATTCGATCAACATATAACTTTTGAGTACATTATCTTTTTTACTAGTTTGTACAAATTGATTGTAGTTGTGATGTATTACTCTGCAACCATTCCATCACAACCCAAGACATTTGTTTACCTTTACTCATTTTGTGATCAGCCTATCTTGACTTGACTCACTTTAGGATCCAATATAGCTTAATTCCGTATAGTCTAGGGTGAAGGAGCCTCTTAAGTTACACGAACAGCCATTGGATCCCATTCAAAATTTGCTTGGCTCCTGTAAAACTAATGGATGTATCATGTATACAAATAACATGGCCTTAATTCCCCTGAGATGGGTTCCCATGTGAGCTAGTTCACAAAGGTCTTGGAGACGAAATGGAGCTCTTTCCCTAGGATTGAATTTCATAAAATCCCTTCTGAGGTTAATTATCTTATATTGTTAGGGGTGACCTTTAGTTCTCCATGGGTGATTGCTTGAAAGATGATTATTTAGCTTTCTTCCATTTGTCAATTTCACATGGCATGAATTCTCCATGAGGTACTTAGTATGTCTCATGTTATGCAGTTTTCTAATCCTCTAAATTCTGCTTCCCGTAACATTAGCTTCGCATATTAATATATTTTTATTTAGTTCATGGGTCAAATTCTCTCTTGCTCTAGATAATCTCTGATGTTGATCCTTGAGATGCTTAAAATTTAATGATTTTATGGAAAACAAGACTTTATCTTGTTTAAATTACCTTAAACTAAATGGCCTGATACTACAGGCTGAACTGATAAGCAATGGAAGTCTAGTTCTAAGAAGAGATCTGTCAGAAATGAAAATTTAAAATCTAATATTTATTTTGGATTCGAAATTACGGCAACAACTGCCAAGATTTGCTTTTTCTTGGAATTTTTTTTTTCCTGTTACAAGAGCTAGTTTTCTTAGAAGAAAGCTCATGAGTATAAATTTTAACATGAATAGCTTCTAAAACATATTCCTAGTGATGAGCCAGAGCCATAACTGCATATGGCCTAGGACACATTGTAGGGCATTTTTGGAAAAAAGTAAGAAGAGTATAAATACCTGTCTAGTTGATTCATTTTGGAAATGACTTGAATATTTTTTAGGACCTGTCCTATAACTCAAATGCCCTTTTAGTGTCTGACCTATAGAAATCGCCTATTTGGTGCTTGATGTATTCACTTTTTACTGATTGGGTACTCAATGGATTCATTACATGCCTATTTGGTACATAATATATTTTATTTTAGCACATAAAGTGTCTATATAATGACACAAAAAATGTGTAAAAACCCCTCGTCTGGTTATAGATATAATTGAGCATAAAGCATCTCTTATACATCTATCTACCTTGTTCTTAATTCATAGAACAATAGAGTTATTCACGTGAAATTTTTCTTAATATGCTGTTATATACCTCATACTTGACTAGTCGATTTTTGTATTGTTATTTTGAGCTTATGTTCCGTTTACTTTTGCTGTGTACCTGGCACAGATCCATGCTATGTAACCTTTCATGACGAAGAATGGGGAGTTCCTGTCCACGATGACAAGTATGAGATTCTGACAATATTATGTTCATCTTCTTCTTGGATTATTTTGACACTTCAAGTGCATCCGATTGCTTTTCCAATCTGATCATTCATTACATCATGCAGGAAACTGTTTGAATTACTATGCCTTTCAGGTGCTTTGGCTGAAATGACATGGCCTACCATTCTGAACAAGAGAGGTTTATTTAGGTATGAACTAAAATCAAGTAGTATTTGTAGCAAATTGCTAATAGTTTTTGACAATTGTAAGATAGAGTTTATTTGCTAATGTTTTAAAGGATATAGCCTTTGATAAATTTGGTGAATTTTTTTTTATCTCTGTGCAGGGATGTGTTTTTGGATTTCGATCCTGCTGCAGTTTCAGAATTAAATGACAAAAAGTTAGCTCTTCCAGGAAATCCTGGGAGCTTTCTAGTGTCAGAATCAAAGCTACGATCGGTTATTGGGAATGGTCGCCAGATGTGCAAGGTTGATACTTGAATCATAAAATACTCAATTTCAGCCACTAAAATGGATTGAAACATGCATCTCAATTGGTTTTCTTGGTGATGCAGGTAATCGATGAGTTTGGTTCATTTGACAGATACATCTG
This sequence comes from Euphorbia corollata, assembly GCA_948277035.1. NCBI lineage: Eukaryota > Viridiplantae > Streptophyta > Magnoliopsida > Malpighiales > Euphorbiaceae > Euphorbia > Euphorbia corollata. The sequence goes on from CAOJBI010111973.1 coordinate 4,939, forward strand.
GAACTTTGTAAATCATAAGCCAATGGTTAACCAATTCCGAAACCCACGGCAAGTTCCAGTCAAGAACTCAAAGGCAGAGGTCATTAGCAAAGATTTAGTAAAACGAGGATTTCGAAGTGTAGGGCCAACTGTTGTATATTCGTTCATGCAAGCCGCTGGATTAACAAATGATCACCTCATTACTTGCTTCAGATTCCAGGAGTGTACCAGTGGGACACAAGTAACCAGCGACGATACCAATCTTAAATCCAACAATGACAGTAAATCAGAAATCCCAATCACCACAGGATAATCAAGACTGGAAATAATAATCATCGATCATGGTTGTTTTAATAACCAGATAGTTGCTGTGCAATTTGTGTACAAGTGGTTACCACTCCCTTTGAAGGTTGTGAAAAGCTCTATGTTTTGCATTTTGAAAGTGATCCCTTAGTTTGCAGGTAATTTTTGTGTATTATTTGCTTGAGTATATATGTGGGATACATACTTCAATTGCATGTGAATCATGTCAGAAATTTGCCTATTTTCCCAAGAACATGGCCTTAGTGTACCAAATCATCAAGGATATCAGTCGAGGCAATTGAGAATGTAAATAGAATATACCCAGGAGGCAAGGATAATAAAATTGAGCCAGAAGTATCCATAATTGTATGACCTTCTAGGTTCTTGACCAATGGGAAGAATCTTTTTTTGGGGATAAGTCAAGATTAGCAGGTTATTATTGACTATACACGTATTAAATCAAGTTTTAAAGTCTTCCTATTTCCAACCACTTTTCTGGCTGCTGTGTGAAAAGGATCCATGGGTGCCTGCTTTCATCAAATGCTTCTCAATTATTCAAAGCTTATTATTAATAATGTAGATTTTTTTTTTAATTTCTTCTGAATATTGGGTTTTATATTTTTCATTACTATTAATTCAAATTAATATTGGGCGTTATATATTTCATTACTAATAATTCAAATTAATAAACTATTACAATATTAATAATTTAGATTATATTATAACAAAACTGTTAATGAAGTACCATGCAAATTTTAAAATTATACCTTAATTTGGTGAATAATTTATAATGTTAGCGGATAAAGTCATATAATGTTAACATATAAGATTGTGTCAGCCACACTAACGTAAAATATTATGTCAGTCGTATTTTTTTCCTCCATTTCACACTTCAATCATTTTATGTAATTTTAAGATATACTACTTTTTTAGTTTTCTCAATCGTGACCATGGTCGGTCTTAAATCATTTGAGATAGTGGGTGAATGATGTTTATACCGTGAAAGGTATATGTTAGGTTTTTATCTCACGCTTACAAAACGACAATAAGTTTGGATGTTCCTTTACAAAAGACTGTCAAATAAAGTTCAACTGCATAAATGGTCAATCTAGTGGCCTTAACCAGTTACCAGTCATTGGCCAACTAAACTCGTTTTAGTCAATTCAGACAGCTATTTTGTTGACCAATCTTGCCACCCTTTCATCAACTTGTTCCTCACTGTTTTCTCCGACCAATCACAACCCATGCAAATCCACTTCTTCATATCTACTTTCTAGGTGCAGGTTGATTGAGGAATAGAATCTGGAAGAAAAAAATAAGCACTGTTTTTTAAGGAATTCACGAGATATTCTTATAGATAATTTCATTTTATTCCAACTATACAATATGTAAGAGTTTGAATAGTTATCACTATAGAGTAATGTTTTTTAGTAGTACGTGATTGGATTATGGAAGTACCAATGAAATAGTAAATCAAGAACCTCAATGAAAAATAGTTGATCAAGATGGAATCAACCCAATAAAAACAATGCATTGAGAGATTGAAATCTGCAAAGTTTATGTAATAATATTATCGAATTGTTTCCTATTCTTTCTTTGTTACACTGTATTTACATGTACATCCAAAAATCTCAAAAACAAAACTAAAAACACAAAAAGTCTTACCACTTTTCTGTACGATTCTGCTGCAACATTGCAGCTGCTAAAGCCGCTGTAAAGTTGGGATCTTTGGTCAAGGAAGAAGCCATTTGTTCCACCAAGAACTGCCTTGCTTGAGGTGTTTGTAATTGTTCTGTTGTGTTGGGTCTTGATATTTTGGGTTCAACGTTAGACTTGGATGATCTGGTGAGATCAAGGGTAACAGTTGGTCCTGAAACAGTTGCTAGGCTTCTGTTTGTCCCAGATGTTGCCTCCATTTGAGATGGATTTGGATGATTATGTTCCCCTTCATAAGTCGCCACAACTACTGATTGATCCTCCATGCTTCTTTGGACCTAAATGCACAATTAAACCTTACTTAAGGGACCAATAAATCATTTAATGTGAAAATTTTGGTCTGAAACAAATAATCACCTTCTTTTTAACAGGGCAACTAGGAGCAAATGAACACTTGAAATAAGCTCTTGGTGATGGGTTATCTCTTGTGACCTTTTGCCCATATTTCCTCCACTGGTATCCATCCTTAACCACCTGCAAAATCAATTTACACGTGTCAAAAAAGGCAACCAAATTCACAAAACACAACGCCGCAGTGTTGAATTGGACTTACGAGGCTTGTGTCGGATGCCTCGGTCTTGACATAAACTCTAGAAGTCTTGGCTTTGATGACTTCTTCCCGGGGTTTCTTGCACTTTTCTTCATCGATTGAACTGCTTTCGGAATTCCCATTGATTCCAAATGTAATCTCATTATTAGTATTGCTGCTCTCAGATTTTCTTTTCCTAGATGGGCTTTGTTCCTTTTCTTGATTCTTGCTCATACAATCAACTAACTGACTTCTTAAAGCATTGTAATTTTCGCACATCACACTTAGCATTTCCGTCAGCTTCTTGTTTTCTGCACTCACCCTGTTCAGTTCCTCCATTAAAGCAGCTCCACTTCTCTGAAACACGATCAATCAACTAATTAAAAACTCCATAGTTAAGCACCAACTAACACAAAAAAATAAGCAACTTATAGCCACTAACCTCTTGTTTGTTTTGTTTGTTAACATCAGGAACACGACGAGAATGAATGTTGAGATCCAAAGAGGTATCAACCAGAGATAAAGAGTAATCCATTGGAGAAGAAGAATGATTTGGTATCACGAGAATTAGATAATGGGGGTAGAAAGGGCTGGGGTCTAATCATTTATATATAATGCCGTATCTGTAAAAGGACAATGTCGGTTGTAAACAACAAGATTGTCAAAGTCAAGCAAAGCGCCCCACCATTGTAGCCAATAAACAATGGATTTGAGTTGTAAAATGTGGCTATCTATTCTTTTATATTTTTCCTTTATTTTATTAATTGCATGGGGTCTACCTTGTTGTAACTTGTCTTTTATATTTTTCTAATTCAAGGTCACATTTTCCACGTTATGTTTGCTTTCTACTTTAAATTATTGGAATCTACAAACTGATTATTACTAATGTTTTATAAATTTTTCGATTTACCAATTCATTTGTACGTGGATAAAACAGAAAGATGACATTAAAAACTTCGAAAACCTGAATTCGAACCTCAAATATAAGATATATAGTTGAAAACTTTCATAAATCAATTCCTTTCAATAGTCGACCACGTATACGGATACTCCATTTTTTAATTATATGTTACATAGTTGAATTTTGTTTTTAATAATGCATAATCCATCGAAGTCTTACATATTCTTTTGTCCAAAAGTATTTCTTTTTGAAAACAATATGTTTATCCATTTACACTTTGTAATTTGAAAATCAAATTATTACAAACAAACAGTTTGAAATGTAAAGAAACAAAATAACTGATAATGTAATAATGTAACAAATAATCAAGCATGAAAATTAATGTAACAATACCATATATAAATTCAATTCAACTATTAACTATATTTCTATGATAATTAATACATAATATGATCTTGACTTTGGTACTTCTCTGAAAAAAATGCAAGGAAAATGGAGAATGGACCAATACGTTAATTAGGTGAGAATGAGATACAGTCTTATTAATTGCTCATTAATTAACCTTCCATGTAGCAATTTGACTTCCACATGTTTTACGTAAATTTAATATATTTTGATTAATTTAGGTAATCTAACTGCGTTCTCTTGCGTTTGTACGGCTGTCATACTAACATCCACACGCATGCATGTATGTTCTAAAACGGAATTTTGATCAAATGTATATGGTTATTCTTTAGCTGAAAATTAGACATCATCTTCAATTTGTAAAAGGATCAATATTCTATTTAACTTGGTAAAAGTTAATCATTTAACATTTTCAACATCACGTGTTAAAATTTAGTTGGTTTGACTTTTCAAATTTCAAATTTTCTATCTCCAATCAAAAGTTGACACATGACATTAAAGAAACAAACTTATACATTTTTACTAATTAAGTTTAGATGATTGATTAGAAGTTCTAAAAGTTGAAAGTCACGTTCAACTTTTATTGTCAAATTAAGCGGTATTTGACGATAATAAATTAATAATTAATCACGGGTAGCTAGAAATTATGTATGCATATGTATGATTTGGTATATATCATTACATGTGGATTTGTTATATCAATTATCTTCCAAAATTTGAGGTGAATTGTAGCCAGGTATTAATAGTAACACTTTTTTAGCCTAATTTTTTTTTACTGAAATTCGACGTCTAATTTCCCCTAAAGTTATAGTACTTGGATTGAAAAAATTTCCTAAACTATTTTTCGTGAGGTCCAAAAGTAAATACTTTTTTTTTTATTAACCAAAAGTAAATACTTGAATTGATTTAGAAAACAATTTTGGACTAAGAAAATCTAAAACCCGTATCATCAATATATATTCTTGAGAATCAAGGTTATGGCAGGCAAGTTGAAGAACGTGTCAATGTTGGTTGGCTAAATAACCTTAGATGGAATTTAAAGTTGTTCCAGGTACTCAATATTTGGTATAACACTTTTACAACAATGATTCCTTTCCACTGATAAAGTTTAAAGGCATGCGGGCGCGCGGGTTATCTCCGGTTTAAGTCTGTGAAATATTTCAAGACATCGCATGTGTATGTTGGTCAAATGAACAATAATTAATATAAAATAAATAAATAAAATAATAAAAAAAAGAAAGAAGAAAGACAAATGAAAAACGTGGAGCAAGAAAACGTGGACGGCAGTCTAATTATGCACAGTAACATTTACTGTGCATATAATGATCATTCACATTTCTTCATTTTCTCTATAAATAGAGAGGTTTTCAAGCTCAGTATAGATGTAGTACAGAGGCAATTGAGAGGCAGCCTTCAATCTCAAAATGTGATATCCCACGAGGTTAACGCAATGCATGAATGGGTAGGGTACTGCAAGTTGTGAGGGTATGTTTGTGAGAGTGTTTGAGTTTTGTAGAGAGTGGGAGATAGAGATAAAATAAAGAGTTTGTTATTTTGTTGTTCGGGTACTCCTATTATAAGAGAGAATGTTTAAAAAGAGAGTTGTTTCTCCTTATAGGTAGAGAGTGGTTGTAACTCCTATTTTATACTCAAAGTGGAATTCTTCTATCATTGCATGTGGTTTTTCCCTGCTTTGTTTGGGGTTTCCACGTAAAATCTGTGTTATTTTTTTCCTCAAATTATTAGTTGCGGTATATTTTTTAGCTCTATCCAGTGTCCCTACAAACGGTCCTAATCCCGCTTCTGCAAATCCTAACAATTGGTATCAGAGCCCAAAGGTTTTATTGGCAGATCTAGCCAGTACTATTCACGCAGCACCAGATCCGTGGATATATTTTCAAAATAAATATACCACGATGACGAGAAAATTACGAGGAATCCGTTGGTGCAGTCCGTTCGGGTTACTATTGCAGTTTGACGATTTGAGTGAATAGTAAAATAGTAACCTGATGAATAGCTTCAGAAAATATTTATGTCTTCATTTTTAAAGGTGATGCACTATTCATGTATATAGTACTATTCATTTGTATGGTACTATTTAGGTGTACGTTTATTGTTCACAGATACTACACTATTCTGGCATACAGTTACTATTCACATAAATAGTGATTTAGTGAATAGTGATTTCACGGGTATTTATTATCTGTGATAGTGGGACAAACTGAGATGTCACGCTCATTGTTCGAATAGAAGAATGGAGCAGCTCGTGATAGAAGTTGTAGCAGCAATATTTGAGATGAAAAGACATGTAGCAGATTTTGTAGACGTGGTGGTACTGACGGGAATGTTATGGCGAATCGTCATCTCATTATAGAGATAGAGTGTTGTTAGACATAAAAGAAAAGAAGATGGTTATCTCACAAAACTGTATGAAAAATGTCACTCCACTAAATAGTTAATGTTGTGTAAAACCTTACAACAGTATGAGCAAGGAGGAAAGAATGGTGTGAAGATATGAATGACCCTATCAATCAGATCTTCAAGTGGGAATTGTTAGTCAAATGAACAATAATTAATATAAAATAAATAAATAAAATAATAAAAAAAGAAAGAAGAAAGACAAATGAAAAACGTGGAGCAAGAAAACGTGGACGGCAGTCTAATTCACTACAAGAAAATAAACGAACTGCAACGGATTTAGCAACGGAATTTCCGTTGCTAAGGCCGTTTTGCAACGGTCTTGATTCCGTTGCAATATACGTCCTTGCAGATCATTTAGCAAGTGTTTTCTTTTCCGTTCCGTTGCATATTCCGTTGCAGTTTTGCAAGTGATTTCCGTTGCAATATAGCTTCTTGCAAATTTGCAAGTGATGTATCCGTTGCAATATCCCTTGCAAAATGCATAATTAAAAAAATATATATAATTGAGCAAAAATGTAAATTTGGATT
>CAOJBI010112014.1:0-17405 GCA_948277035.1 Euphorbia corollata
CTATTGCTGAGACATAGAATGGGGCTTTTGTTGTTTCTAAAATGAGAGGCTTCATTGGTCGATCCTGGGGTCCTTCCCACATAGATGCTAGGGTTGCCAAGACGTCAGCCATTTGGTTTTCCTCTCTGGGTAGGTAATGGAATTCACATTCACCGAGTAGCGATGCTTTTCTCCATACTGCTTCTAAGTAAGGTCTGAGAGACTCTTCTTTCAATTCCCATTCGCATGTGATATGTTTTATCACGAGGGCGGAATCACCAATGACTTTGACTCTGTCAGCCTTCAGATTCACCAAAGTCGACATACCAAACAAGCAAGCTTCGTATTCTTCCCCATTATTGGTGGTCACATACTCTAGTCGTTTGGATAGGGGTATTATTCCTCCCTGTGGGGTAATTATGATTACTCCTAGACCTGCTCCTCTTTTGTTTACGGCTCCGTCGAAATACATTGTCCATTTCTCTAAGCCATCAGATACAGCAGCTAATTGTTCATCTAGAAATTCCAAATTTTCAAAATATTCGGATTCCACTGGTTGGCTAGCTAGGAATTCAGCAACTGCTCTTCCTTTGATGACCTTTTTGGTTACATACTCGATGTCAAATTCAGAGAGTAGTAGCAGCCATCTGGATAACTTTCCTGTTAAGGAAGGTGTTTGATAAAGATACTTCATCGGGTCAACTTTAGCCACTGCTTGTATCCGGTAGGATTGGAAGTAGTGTCGTAGTTTCTTAGTGAGCCACACCATCACAGCACATGTCTTTTCCACTATTGTGTAGTGGGATTCATACTCGAGTAGCTTCTTACTGAGATAGTAGATAGCATGCTCTCTTCTATCGTCATGTTCTTGCACTAGCATTGCCCCTACTGAGGTTTCCTCAATTACCAAGTATAGAATTAAAGGTTTCCCTAGAATGGGGGGTTTCAACACTGGCGGAGTGGCCAAGTAAGCTTTGATCTTGTCGAAAGCTTCCTGACATTGTTCATTCCATTCAACAGGCTGCTGTTTCTTGAGGAGTTTGATGGAGAGAACTCTATATTCTCTCATGAGATGAAAGCTAATCATACATCATTAATGCAGTGACCGTTTACAGCTAAAAATTCAGTCATGGCTATAATGAACACCAAGCCACTCAATTCGGTCATGGCTACAAGGAAGATTCTAATGAATTTAAAATCTTCGAAACAGCATACTCGCCTTCAAACTTCATCAGTCCCATGAATCAAGAAGGAAAAGTTATGTGGGTAACCGAGCCTATAGTCTCAAGAAAAGAGATGCCAATCTTGCTTGTTCATGGTCAACCACCAATTGGAATTGAAGGTTCAATTGTTCATCAGCTTAAAGCAGCTTCGATCAAAACGAGTATTTGGGAACTTCTTGCTAATTCCCAAGAATACAAATTGCCTATTGTTAAAAAGCTCATAAAGGTTGTAACTTCATATCAAGTCTGTGCGCTGCTGAATACAGAGGCCTTAGCAATCAAACCTGACATGGTCTTCACAAACGCAAATTTGCTAGATGAGGTAACTCAACGTGATTGGGCTCTGCACTTGAAAGCCAAAGTCTTCCGAAAGATCATGTTAAGTGTCATAATAGAGAATGTGTCTACTCTTAATGTTTTCCAGAAGCAAATCATACCCATTCTTAGGATAAATGAAGAGAATCTCAAAAGCCCAACTGCAGTAATCAAAGCTTTTGATGATTCAAAAAGAACAGTTATTTGCACATTCGAAGTGGCAGTCATTATCGGAGAAACATCATCTTTGGTACTCTTGATCGTAATCGACATTCTAGTGACCTTCTCTCTCCTACTTAAACGGTCTCGGTTTCAAGCTCTTAGAGGAGTCCCGTCCACTCTCTGTCAAAATGATAAGATTTTGTTTCGTGGGAATATTGTTACATTGGAAGTAGATAAGACATCCACCATTGCGACACTCAAAATTCAAGGGGCTATTGGAGAAGGCCGAAATGGCCAGCCTGAAGAACAGTGGAGTCCCTGGATCAAAATTACATGCAACAACGCCATGTCCCGGGAACTAGTCATGGAGCGCAAGGACAAGGAATAAATACCTTCAACATAGGTTCAAGAGAACTTCGAACAGTTGGATTGGGGTATAAAGGGCCCAGACATTCAAGGGGCAAGCCTTCAAAACCAAATAGCTCTCGATGTGCAAAGAAAAATCCTTACAATGGAACTCTAGAGCCCGTCACTCACATGTCCAAGACTCAGCCAGGGTATGTGATCTTTTCAAATGTGGTAAATTATCAGAAGTGTAAGAAGGGCCCGGTTGTCATCATGATCAAAGTAAAAGAAATACTGGAGCATACCATGAACATCATCGACATTAACTCTAGTAAGATCATCAAAAAGGTAGGTCGCCCGGTTCAGTGCAACGAAAAAAAGGGCTTGGAGGAATCTGGATACTTCAGTCGTAGAAGAGGAGCTCCTTGGTACTCTCATTGATAAACTCAAAATTCAACTCAATCTGTGGGGAAGAGACCAAGTAGCAGGCTAGGTAGATAAAGGAAAGGCCAAGATAGGAGATTGGTGATAATGAAGAAATAGTCATGGTTCTAGTAGGACACGCAACTGCAGGCCAGCTTGTTATTGACAAGGGACCAACATCCTTAGAAGAGGATGAGTCTTTTATCTCTCTTTGTCTAATATCTTTGAATTTAATAATGTAGTTTATGATGCATTAAATAAAAGTGGAAACTTTGCTTATTTGGATTATGTTTCTGATTATGATTCCATGCATCCATTCCAGCATACATCTAGCTTTTTCAATATTTACAATGATGCTAATAAAGAAACAAATTTAAACATAGAAGATCCTAAAATGGTATTAATTTCTAATCAATTGTTCATCGAATAAGAGAGAGAATTAACAAAAGTGTTAAAAGAACACATTACGGCTTTCGCTTAGTCTTGCGATGTCATATCTAGTGTTGATCGACACATCATTAAACATAGGATACCTACGGATCCTAAATCTGTCCAACAAAGCAGAAAATGAGAAGATTATGTCCAAAATGGGCCGAGAAAGTGGAAGAAGAAATTTCCAAGAAATATAAAGCAAAGTTTCTTGAAATGGTTGAATACCCCCACATAGCTTGCAAAGGTGGTCCTAGTCACCAAGAAAGACTCTAGAGTTAGAGTATGTGTAGACTTTTGAGACTTGAACAAGGCCACGCCAAAAGACGGTTTCTCACTACTCATATCGATGTTCTAGCTGATAGCGCTACAAGAGCTACCATGTATTTCTCCATGGATGGTTTCTCAGGTTACAATCAGATATTGATGAATATACAGATAAGTTCAAGACGGCTTTCATTACAGAATGAAGCATGTATTTCTACCAGGTTATGCCATTTGGGCTAAAGAACATTGGGGCAACTTACTAACGAGCTGTCACTACTCTACTTCATGACTTGATCCACAAAAAGGTAGAAGTATATGTAGATGACATGCTAGTCAAATCCAGTGCCCCTGAAGAGCACCCCGATGCACTAAACAAGTTTCACCAGAATTGAGAAATACAAACTGCACCTCAATCCAAAGAGATGTGTGTTTTGTGTGACCCTAATAATATTAAGGCCATACAAGAAATGCCAACTCCCAAAAACTAAGAAGGAGATCAGAAGCTTCTTAGGTTCACTTAAGTATGTCAATCGCTTTATAGCAAGGTTGAACACTATACGTGAAACCATTTTCAAATTTATCAAGAAACAACAACCTATTGAATGGAACGAACAGTGTCAAGAAGCTTTCGACAAAATTAAAGCTTACCTGGCTAGTCCAACAGTTTTAAAGCCCCCATTCTAGGGAAACCTTTAATTTTGTATCCGGTAATTGAAGAAATCTTAGTAGGGGCAATGCTGGTACAAGAACATGATGATAAGATGGAGCATGCTATCTACTACCTCAGCAAGAAGTTCCTCGAATATGAATCCTGCTACGTAATAGTGGAAAGCACATATGCCACCATGGCATGGTTGACAAAGAAGCTTTGGCATTATTTCCAATCCTATCAGATACAAGTTGTAGCTAGAGTTGATCCGATGAATTATCTCTATCATACATCTTCCTTAACAAGAAAATTGTCCAGATGACTATTATTGCTTTCTGAATTTGACATTGAATATGGGACCAAGAAAGTTATCAAAGGAAGGGTGGTAGCTGAATTCCTAGCAAGTCAACCATTGGAATCTGAGTATATTGAAAACTTTGAATTCCTAGATGAGCAATTGGCTGTTGTGTCGAAAGATTCAAGGAGATGGGAGATGTACTTTGACAAAGCTATGAACAAAAGGGGCACAGGTTCGGGAGTCATCATAATCTCACCATAATGATGAATAATACCTCTATCTAAACGATTAGAGTTTGTTATTACCAATAACGGGGCAGAATATGAAGCCCGTCTATTCGGTATGACAGCTCTAATGAATCTAAAGGCCGACAAAATCAAAGTCATTGGTGATTCCAGGTTGGTGATAAAGCATATCACAAAGGAATGAGAATTGAAAGAAGAGTCCCTCAATCCTTGCTTGGAAGCAGTATGGAGAAAAGTGTAACTATTCAATGAATGCAAATTGCTCTACATGCATAGAGAAGAAAATCAAATGGCATATACTCTAGCAACCCTAGCATCCATGTAGGAAGTACCCCAAATCCCGTCGATGAAGCCTCTCATTTTGGTAACGGCAAAAACCACATTATGTTTCGGCAATAGACACTACAAAAAATCGGAAGAACTGTGGTACAGGTATTTGAGAGACGGGAATTACCCCGAAGAAGCCACAAACTCAGACAGAAACATGCTGAGAAGGTTATCATTTCTGTTTGATAAACGTAGAACTATTCAAAAGATCATCAGATGGTTTGCTGTTGAAGTATTTGACGCAGCAAAAAGCTACAACAATGATTGAAATAGTACATTCAAGAGACTATGGTCTACACATGAATGGAATCATGTAAGTTATGAAAATCCAACGTATGGGTTACTTCCGGTTAACCATGATGGCTGATTGCATACAAGAAGCTAGGTCATGTCACACCTGCCAAATTCACGGAGACATTAGTCATCTTCCTCCAATGGAGCTACAAAGTTTAACTACAACCTGGTCATTCTTATCTTGGGGTATTGACATTATTGGAAGAATAAGACATTCATCAATGAATGGACATCGATTCATAGTTGTGGCCATTGATTACTTCTCAAAGTGGGTTGAAGCAAAATCTTATGCAAGCATCACAGCCAAGAAAATGGTTTGATTCATCGAGAAACACATCGTTGCAAGATTTGACATCCCACATCATGTAGTGAAAGATAATGGGGTACAGTTCCAAGGTGATACTGCTGATTTGATAGAGAGATGATATTGAGCATTATCGCTAGTCACCTTATCGACCGCAGGCCAACGGAGCAGTAGAAGCAGCTAACAAATCAATCAAGAAAATTCTTTATAAATGGTAGTCAGCTATAGAGACTAGGCAAACCATTTAAATCTTGCATTATGAGGATATTGGACCAGCATCTGGACTCCTACTGGGTAAACTCCGTTTCCTCTAATATATGGGGCAGAAGCGGTACTCCCCGCATAAATTGAGGTTAAGTTTCTATTTGTGGTTCTTGAAGCAAAATTATCAAAAGATGAATGGGAAAAGCCAGATACAAAGAGTTGAACATGATTGATGAAAAATGTTTGGCAGCACTTAGCAGTCTCTAAATGTATCAGCAACGTATGGCCAAAACATACAACTGCAAAGTCAAATGGTAGGATCTACCACTGAAAACCGGAGATTTGGTTTTGAAGCAAGCTCGGAAATGCACACTTATGCTAGGGACAAATTCTAGCCGAATTGGGAAGGCCCATATGTGGTAAAGAAAGTCCTCAGCAAAGGGGCAGTGAGGATCATGGGCATGGATTGAAATGAGTTGGTCAGCCCAGTCAATCAAGACAAGCGAAAATGCTACTTTGTGTAAACAAAAAAAATAAAATTAAAAAAATTAAAAAAAAAATCTGCTACGAACTAGTGAGGGTTCTTAGGCAAAAATTAAGATTGCAAAAATCAAAGAGAGAGAATGTCTTTGTAAAATCCTTCTCAGGAACCTTAGACGACGATGGATAATAATTTGGAAATTAATACCATTAACTCATGTGATTAAATAAAATTTCTTTTGAGACATTATTGTTATTTAATGAAATGTTAGATGTGCGCACTAAATGGACATGTGATATCATTTCATGAGACATATATTCACAAAGCATAATCTGATTTATTCCACATAAACGCATTATGAGTCAAAAGACAGAGGCGAAGAAGAAAAGAAGAAATGCAAGGCATCAGCCCTTATTGCTACATGACAACTGCTAGATCAGTCACAAGCTCAGTTCTAAATAAAGACGATGACGAAGGCGTTTTGTCTCATTCGCTCTCTCTAGAAAAGTCATTAGCCTGCGAATTCTTGCATTCCAAATACGATTTGTAAGCTTAGGATCAGCGAGAGAGCATAGTGACTATGAGAAATGTTGTAGATAGCCATACTAAATGCATAGCCGACTAAGAGAATATGAAATGACCTCGGAAAATCCAAGAAGAACCACTCCATCCTTGGCAACATGAGTAGTCATGTGAGTTATCATCCACCAAGGGCAGATTCAACGGATGTTCTCAACATTACGGGTTTCCGTAAAATTACGCCACTTTTCCAAAGTAAAGAGCTTATGATTACGATCTCCTATGCTGATCAGAGAACGTATTTCTCAATGACCATTTGGCCTGTAGTTAACATTTTCTGGAATTGACAGAACGACTTGTTTGTCCAATAGTGAAAGCTTCAAAAGAACGAATTGTGAGGTAGTTTCTTTTGAAATGAAAAGAAACATTATCGAAAGAATGGAAAACTTACTTGAAGCAGCAGTCTGCTACCACGATTAGTGGTATTAACTCTGTTACCAGTAGAACGGAGATAAACCAGAGTCTCTACTAGGCTTAGAGCAATTGGGGAAGCACCATCCAACATTGGAGAAACAATAGGCAGATATGCAAAGATACAAATGTTTTGGGTAGTCTTGCAAAGGAAAACTCCCAACAAGAGTAAACACACAAGGGACAGCTAGCTTGCATAATTAAGTCTATTGAAAGCTTTGGACCTCTTGGGCCGCTACAGATTAGTGCCCAATGGCTAGTTCCTGGCTACTAAGAAATGAAGCATCTGGTCACTACCAACTTATCCTTTGAAGCATCCAATCCTTGAATCTTTCTGACCCAAGCTACATGAGTTACGTTTGAATAGATATTAAGAAATTTCTCCTGAGTCAGCGCCTGCTCATTCCACATGGTCGCGTGATAGTACTACTGCATACATCTGAAGACATCATCTTGAGAACACACAAAGTATTTGGAAATCCCTGTTGATGACCATTCTGTCTATAGAGCTGACCAAAAGAAGTTCATCTTTGTCAGTCCAAGCAACTGTATTTACCAATTCAAGTGCCACTAAGGGACAGACTTATCATACCCAAATCCCGGCAATACATTACCACCAGGAATTCATTGGACCTGAGGCAGACCTGAAGGCCTATGTTGTTCAAACAAGTAGAGGAAAAGATATGATCAATTTGACAATCAAAATATGCAAAGCTGCATACGAGTACATTGAAAAGTCAAAGCTATAGAGCCTAAGGCTAGGACTCTCGCTTAAGGACATCACACCCAATCTCAAAGTGACGAAAGAAGCAATCAAATCTCAAGTGCTGCCATGGAAAATTCAATCCATCATCTCAATGATGGAAATAATAAAAGTTGAATAGAATGAGCATACCTCTTCCTGTAGTTTCCAGATTCATCTATCAATCTCAATGCATATTGCATAAGCATCAAACATCATGCATTATGCATTACATGCACATTCATATATTTGCAGTTGCAAGCGACTCACCGCCATGCATGAATCCTCAGTCATCCACAAACGAGGATAAAGAAGTCAAATACCAACTTTGGAGTCAATCATAAGAATCTACAATCAAAAGAAGATACAACACAAAATCATCTCTGATGCAAGGAACATGCAAGATGATTCTCAACATCGAAAAGTATCTGAGGGGCATAACATGACCTCCAAAACCATTCAACAACTAATTCTAGGATTGCAAAAGTCTTCATGGCTAAAGGTTCAGATAACAGCCAATTGACGCAAGATGAATCAGATAGTCCTTACTCCTAGATGAGAAGACTGATCACCAAAATCTGACAGTCTTTCCTTCCAAATGAGAAGACTAATTATTATAAACTGATGATCTTCCTCCAAAACGAGAAGAATCGATCATCATATTTGACAGTTCTCTCTAACGAGAAAACCTAATCAATGCGGCTGACAATGCCAAACTCCCTATGAGAAAACCTGATCAATGCGGCTGACAGTGCCAAACTCCCTGTGAGAAAACCTGATCAATGCGGCTGACAGTGCCAAACTCCCTGTGAGAAAACCTGATCAATGCGGCTGACAGTGCCAAACTCCCTGTGAGAAAAACTGATCAATACGGATGACAGTGCCAAACTCCCTATGAGAAAACCTGATCAATGCGGCTAACAGTGCCAAACTCCCTGTGAGAAAACCTAATCAATGCGGTTGACAGTGCCAAACTCCATGTGAGAAAACCTGATCAATGTGGCTGACAGTGCCAAACTCCCTGTGAGAATACCTGATCAATGCGGCTGACAGTGCCAAAATCCCTGTGAGAAAACTTGATCAATACAACTGACATTGCCAAACTCCCTGTGAGAAAACCTTATCAATGCGGCTGAAAGTTCTGAACTCCCTGTGAGAAAACATGATCAATGTGGCTGATAGTGCCAGATTCCCTAAGGAGAAAACTGATCAACGAAGTCAACAATGCAACCGACAAATCCACCAAAAGCAACAATCCAAGCAGAGGACTCATAGTAGGGACAGGTATGACTCTTCACTCTTCCTCTGCATCATGCAAAACCTTGTTTTAAAATGGGTGGACAAATTTTTTGTAAACACCACAGGTCGGTAGGGACATAAAACTCTTTTCTAAAAATTTCATTTCTTATTTTTTTCCCCAGCGGAATTTTCTTTTCTTCCCAGCAAAATTTTATACCCACTTTCTCCCCAGCGAAATTTATTTTATCTTTGTCCCCAGCAGGATTTTATATAAACACGTTTTCGTTAACATTCTTGATCGAAGGGGTAAAAATTTTTGTTGTTCCAAAATTATCGATCAAGGAATGTTAACTCTTATGTCCCCATGACCGGTCATAATACAAAAACATTTTTTTGCGTGTTTACAGTACTCATATCGTGTACGAAAAAATTTCTCTTCGAATCAAAATTTTTGTACGCGAGGGGCAAACTGTTAGCAAGGTCCGCTCGAACTCGATGAGGAAGTTTACCTATTTCGATATCCGGATTCGAGCGAGCCAAATGGAGCCGAATTGTCCTATTTTCAACTTAAAAATAAAAATTTCAATAATCTGCATTCCAGGGAAAGTCCGGTTTACCGATTCGGACAGAAAACAGAAAAGCTGTCTAGGGTCCTAAAAAACCATAAAATGCCATTTTAAGGGCTTAAACGATCAAATTTGGCCAAAATAAGGTGGAGCTAGGGGCCAAAGGCCCCTAGTTTTGATCGTTGTGCCGTTTCTGTCAAAATAAGCCCATATATGTAAATAGCCCCGCGGCTATTTACCTATCTAGGGCCCTAGGTCCCCGGATTTTCCGGGGATCCTGTCTGGCAGGTTAATAGCCCCGGGGCTATTTTCCACCCTACTATAAATAGAAATATCAGCTTTCCTAAAAAAAACAAGTTCGGATTTCCGGTTTTTCTCAAAGCAAAACCAGTTCATTCTCACCTCTAAACACGTCGAAACTCTGCCAAATTCAAAACTCTTATAAAAAATCTCTCGAGCTTCGATTTAAGTCAAGTTTCCCACAGAAATTCTCGACTAAAACTCGATAAAACTCGTTTCAAATAAGTTTTACTCGTGATTATAGCCATAACTCGAGTCAAAACGTCGTCAAATCAATCTCATCATTTTATTTTCTACTTTTGTCAAAGTTTTCAATCAAAACTATGACAAATTCGATCCCGCACCAGCTCTCACGTCATCCTGGAACAGCGAAAAGATAACTGAGTGTATTGTCTCTAAGCCTTAAATCTTTTATTTTCATTTTTATTACGATTATCGTTGCATGTTGGAGTAAAGAGCCACTGGAGCTGCTTTACTAATTTATTTTTCAATAAAATGCATTAATATGTGCGAATGAGCTTGCAGGTGAAGACCGGGCTCCCGAAATAAAGGGAAACTCTACCCAGATTACTCTGGAAAATCCTAAGTAACGCCGTTACTCTGCCGGATTTTCTATAACAATTTATTTTTTTATTAAGCCGTCGTAATGCCGAAATTATCATAAAAACCATAATTCTCGATTTTTGAATAAATTAGTAACTATTATATCCGAACTCAGAATCTCAATTTTTAGGTATAAAAATCCTACTACGGATCAGTATACCACAATTCCCGATGGAGCTGAACCGGATGGCGACTCTTTTTCCGTAAAATGGGGTATTAACCTTGTTTTACTATTTTTATCTTCACATTTAAGGAAATCAAATTGAAAATAATTTTTCTTAAATAAATTTATCCCCAGAGAGCGAACGCCTCTTTATCTTTATTTTCAAAACCAAAACCTGGGAGAATTCGCGCCTCGCGCAGTTCGACCCCGTTCTACAACTTCACAACTTTTCAACCTTCACGAAAAGAATCGCCTACTCACAATTAGCTAATCCAGGAATCCCTCCATATCAAGGTTTCCTATATAGAATGATAGATCAACCTTGAATTTAGAGTAACTATCCTCTTCATTCCATCTTCCACTCGCCTACTCATCAAATCTTCCACCTTGAGGCCTTCTTCTCACTACAGCTTCATAGCCACCTTCTTCTTAATAAGGTTCTCCCCTCCTTTTGGATTTCTATTCAAATGATCACTCATCACCCTAAAGGTTGTTTTTATGAATTACTTGTCTCATCCTTGGATTTTGTTGATATATAGGATTCCCTGGCAGTAATTTTAGTGGCATAGAGATATGCCCATGACTGGTTCCTCCTTCACTCCTTGATTTGGATTCACCACTACTCTTTGTGGTCGTTGCACTTGATTTTGAACTAGATTATCTTTCAACGGGGGTATTTCTTGTGGGTAATAGCGGCAATAAAAGGTGAATCCAAACACTATTATATAAATTTTAAATCAAGTAGAACTATATTTATTATTGCATAATAGTGTTTTACTTAATGATTTAATAAAAACATTCAAGTAATGTGATAGTAGATTTTATAGTTTATGTTCTTTTATATTTTATATTTGAAAATATAAAACAAATATTTGTTAAGAAATGAAAATTCACTAGGGGTAAATATAATTTTTTTTATTAGAATTGCGATCAAACTTCTTATTTTTTTTAATTATAAATTATTTTTAATGATTTGTTTTATGTTTGTGGTAAGAAATTTATACTTGTATTTTATGAATTTAAATATGTTTGATGTATTAAAATTGTAATTGTTGTATTATAATAGAAAATAATGATACTTTAATCCTTTGAATATAATCCTAAAATGTAAATATATGTTACATATTATTTTGTATTTTGTAAAGTTTGTATAATTCGGTTATAACCGAACCGAATCGAATTATACACCGAATTAAACATAATTTGGTTCGGTGTCGATTATTATTTTTCTAAGATTTCAATTTTCGATTCGGTTCGGTTTTGAACCGAACCAGAATTTTCTCACCCTAATGCCTTCATTCACTACACCATAAATTGGCTCTAATAACACCGAAAAAATATCGTTTAAAGCCAAAAAAGTGTTACCTTAGGGGAATAGCCAACACTTTTACCAAAAAAAAGTGTCGGAATTTGCACCGTGACCATAGGTACCTATGCTAAAACTTTTGATCATTTTTAACAACATAGTAAAAAGTGTTGTCTTAGGATCCTTTACCAACGTTTCTCTGCCTTCTACCAACATTTTATACGTGATGCCAAAAAAATCTGAAAACAACACTACGAAATGATATGCCAACACTTTTGTTAGAACTGACAACACTTTATCTTTATACATTTTTTGGTTTTGCCAACATTTTATTATGTAATTACAACATATTAAAACTATACATATTTTCCTTTTATCAACACTTTTGGCATATCTGATAACACTTTTTTCCTATAACATTTGATGTTAATAGCAACGTATTTGTATACAATAGCCAACACTTTTCGATTTTAAATTTGCCTAGTTTTATCCAAAAATTAGTGACATCCATACATAATTTAAGTTAGTTAAAACATCAACAATTCATTAACAAATCTCATATTCAACAACAAACAAAGTCAACTAAATATCCTCAAATTAAGTTCAACATACTAATAAACTACTACTCTTGTTTCTATTTAAGTTCAACTTGGGTCTTTATTGCTCTGCTGTGCCTGATATGCGAGCAATACGATCTCCCCTAGCAGACTTGGCATCAGATATCTCTACAACTGCTCCAGAGATCTGAAAGATAAACAATCAAGCATTACAGTGGTAATCAAGTTATAGTCCATACCAAACTAAATCAAGAGAGAGACCCAATGAATGGCATGCAAAATTTTGGAAGGTGGCAACAACCTTACGGATTACATATAGGTTCTCTGTAATAAAGCAATTGATGTAATACACTGACATCTTGATGAATTCTAGTTTTATGTTTTAACTGCTCATAAAAGATTATGTTCCTTTCAAAGCAGATAAACCTATCTTGTTGAAATCACATTAATCAAGTAGAATCGAAATATATGTTTAATCTTGAAGTAGCTAGCAATGAATGAAAAGGCATGGCAAGTAGCTAGCAATGAATGAAAAGGCATGGCTGCCTTAACTAGTTTTATTAATAGTTGATAAGGGCCCTTTTCATGCAAATCAGATTGACAATGTTTTTCAAGTGGCTTAGTTATATTAGTTATAGAATCCTGCTCATTTTGTAAAATATACCACTTCTTTGGCATAAACTAAAGGAGAAGAAACATATTCTCCAAAAAAATAGAATAATTTCTTCTCTCTCTAAAAGTAGCAGGAAGCGTAGTTTTTGTTCATTGTAGAATCTTGAGATACTCAAAGAACACCTAGTGAAGGACTAAGTACTACATAATCTACAAACACAAGTCTATATAATCAGAGTGTAGCAAAATACAAAAAATGGCAGCTAGGAGAAGCACAAAGGCAGAATCTACAGAGGCTGATCATGGAATGCGTGAAGTCATGTGGGTTTGAAGACAACTGAAACTCTGGAAGAATTGAAGGTTATTACGGAACTTTGGTTTCCAAAATTAAACAAGACAAGTAAGACAGCTACTAAACTTTGGCTAGAATGGCATGCAAAATTCAAAAAATTCAGAATATCCACTGAATGTGGCGAGTGTACAGGTTTATGAGAAAAAAGATGAGCAGACCTTTCGAATGTTGGAAAGATTAATCCTTCCTTTTCCAATAACTTTACCCAATTCATTAGAAGGCACCAACATTTCTAAAATAGAGGATGAAGGTAACCTGAACCAGTTGGCACAATTAGGTTGCATAGATGGAAAGTATAAACATTAGAATATGATTAATCTTGAAATAAGGGTAAGAAAGTACTAACTCTCCATACAGCTTAAAAAAAGCAACCATGTGAAGATTTAGTTTGTAATAAGCATGCCTGTAATAACTTTAAGAGTCAGAATATAAGTAAAACTTGAGCAAACTCATCACAAAAGATGATTTGAATCAATCTTAAAGCATCAGGTTAGATGGAAAATGAATCATTCATCACATCAGTGATTATAAGCTCATGAATTGCTAAAGGAACACTGAAATAAGTAATAGATATCAAAGATGAAACTAAAATGGGCAACATTTCTAGAAACAACATACCGATAAAGATCCATATCCATGGAGGCCACTTGACGAAAGCAGGCTGAAACCACTTCCAGCTTCAGCCCTCTGATCATAACCCAGTGGAGCAACTGGGGGAACAGAAGGCAAAAGAGATGGCAAAGAAATACCAGAGCCACCTGAATAAAAAGAATCAGCCCCAACTGAATGATTATGGCTACTGTCGTTTTCTCTCAAGACATCATCTCTGAGCCTCAAAACAATCTGTACAAGTGCATCTCTGACATTTTCTACTTCTCCCAATACCTATACTGGTGCAAGGTTAGTCTAAAACGAATCTACAAACAAAACGTGAAAAAAAGATAACACCATAAAGTTCATAAGTCAGACCTCGACAAGTTCATCACTGGAACTAGCAGACTTAGGCTTCCTGCCCTTTGATATATGTACACTAGCTCCGCTTCTCTTCCTAATTTCATTTACAATTGAACCACTTTTCCCGATAATGCATCCAATAACCTTAGATGGAACAAGGAGTCGAAATCTACCAGCATCATCTTCATCATTTATCTTCCCTTGTAGCAATAGAATAGCTTCAACCCCCATGGATTTCAAATCCTCAGGTGACTACCATGATTGAAAAAAGTTAGTGGAATAACAGTTAAAAAAAGCCCTATGAGAAAGGAGCAGTTATAGAAACAGACAACCTTCGGGCGAGGAAATTCTACTGAATTTGAAAATAATTCTTTTTCTAACCAAAAAGATTTCAATTTAAATATGCTGGAAAAATAAGATGCATTTAGCTGATCATACAACTCTGTTTTGAAATATGGTTGGGATGAATCAAGCAATAAAACAGATTAACTTCCGATCCTTTTGTTGACGGATCTTTATTTTGCAATAAAGATAGGATATTAATATAAGTTCACTCCCTCCACATAGTTTAAAGAACTGAATAAGGATTGATAACATAAAGAAAGAAGAAAACATACTTCTGTTGCAGTCACTGTTATGATGCAATCATCAGTGTCAGCCTTTGTATCATCAACCTCGATACGGGCACCACTGGCCTGCCTTATGCTTTTAATTGTACCCCCTCCCTTACCAATGACACGGCCAATCTTGTCAAAGGGACACAATACTCGAAGGATTAACTCCTCAGATCGTGATGCACCACCAAAGTTATGAACCACAGGGAGAGTAGAGGAATACATAGGCCATGTACTTCCAGCATCTCCATAACCCTGTAGCTCTGGCACATGTGTGGAGCCTAGGATTTGAGGAACTGATCTGGAAGGAACACTTGGGTCTGCATTTGGAAATAATCCGCCCAGGCCCATTGGATAAATAGGAACATCCGATGGTATTATAATGCTTGGAGGAGCCTCTGGAACAGTTGTCTCAAGGGGAATTTCTTCTTTAGGACTGAACTTATATATAATTGCAGAAACTGCAAACAATGCTTTTTTCACTGCTTCTGATTCACCAGTAATCTGTTTTTGGAAAAGAAAAGTTGTTAAGCTACAAGAAAGAACTACCATAATGCCAACAACTATCTTAATGACTACACATGGTAATGTATTAGATGTTTCAGGAACTAGGACCACAAAAGACTCGTATGCTGGTATGGTAGGTTTTGTCCAATGATGGTTGTAATGTAATTCTGCACTCGCTCATCCAGTTACAAGTGTAAAGTAACAAGCCTTCTTTTTCAGAAAATCAGACATACAAAGAAGGGCATAGTGATACCAAAAATATGCGACCTATTCCCTGACTAGATTAGCATAAGGTTATGTATATTCTCCTCAATAAAACAATACTATGAAAACATATGCTACTTCGATTTAAAGCATTTGGCAGAAAAGCAGATAAAGCACGTAAGCTGAAAAATAAGCTATTATCCGATATAGCACATAAATTAGTACCCTACATCCACATGCATTGTCCAAAATAAGAGTGACTTCACCATACTATTGAATTTAAAGAACAGTTCAGCAGCTGGATTTCAACAAAGCAGCCTTCAGATGAGATAACATAGCCAAGTCAGGCTTCTCAATTACTTTTTTGACAGGAATGGGCTGTATACAGATTTCACCTTCTCAAAGTACAACTAAAGAAAGTTCAGCGGTAGAAATTTTCATATATGAAAATAATTAACAAGCAAACTAACTATTACGAACCCAAACTATTAAATGTCACAGTTACCTATGACGTAAAAACAAATAATTTCCGGGCAGGAAAAGACCTTAAATACAACAGACTAACCAGAATAAAATTGTCAAAGTCCATAGCACATGATTGTGTCGGATCAGATGCATCCTTAGCAGTAACTTTAATGTTTGCCCTCGTCTTAGTTCGCAATTTCTTTATGGTCGAGCCACCCTTACCAATAATATTCGCAGACTGGCTAGAAGGGACAAGAATTTGACATTCCTCTCTATCCCTCCGTTTCTTGTCAGGGTCCATTATAGATGAAACTGCATTTGAAATTGCAGAATGAACCCTAAGGAGAGCATTCTGAGCACTACATAGTGGTTCATGGTCATTAAACTCTTCGTCAACCTCAAAATCTTCCTTCTTCTTTGCATGGCAATATATAGTAATGACCCTACTCTTGGCACCGGGAAACGGATCAACAACCTTAACCATAGCTCTTGTATCTTGCCTTATTGAATTTATGGTTTTCCCGCTTTTGCCAATGACACTTCCAATCACCTCAACTGGGCATAGTATCCTATAAACAACAAGTTCATCCTTGCTCTTTTCATCCTTTTCATTGAATCGTCTCTTCTGATTTCTACTGTCCCCATCATGACGATCTCTGTGCTGACGATGTCTTTTGCCACTATCACCCATCTATGGAACTCCAATTGCCTCCTGAATACGCAAAAGAGTTCTAAAATCACTCAAAGAGACGTTGAACGACAAAGTACAATATATCGCTTGGTTTTTGGAAAGTAGTAGAACACCTAAATAACTAAATTAACATAAGAGTGCGAAAAATAGACTTTTCGTATGTTAGAACAAAATCACATGAATCTAATAATGAATGTACAAATAAACTCATCTGGAACACAATGAACAAGCATTCTAACCACGAAGAACCATCACTGTAACCGATTTATAAAAAAAATCGTGAAAAATTATTTCTTTAATGAAAAAAAGAATTGAGCATAAGAGCAATATTCTGTGTAATCTTCAGGAAGGGAATTTGAGGGGAAGGTGACGAAACAAACAAGTAGTTCAGCAGTGAAGGAAGCGAGTAGAATGAAATTCAAACCATATGAAATTAAACGAAATCAAGATTACAAGACATCGTAAGATTGTCAACCGAGAAATACAAGATACAGATAATGGGATAAAACCGTATCGCACTGAGAGGAAGACGCCGATTGAACACAAAAACCCTAAAACACAATTGAGAGAGAAAGATGCTTTGTTCACCCCTAAC
>CAOJBI010112238.1:0-23056 GCA_948277035.1 Euphorbia corollata
AATACTTGCCCATTTTGCAGTGCTGCTACGCATTAGGTATTCCAGATCAAATATAATTCTCTTCGTATCATACAGTCAATAATAATAATAATAGAGATCGAGTGTTTACTAACATCAAAATCATGATTAGAGGTTGATATAAACTAAGCGAAACTGAACAGTGAAACTATATGCAATAACTGAATGTAACCATCTGCCTCTATATGCTCCCTGAGTAGACAAAAGAAAAAAAAATCATTGGAATAAAGTACAGGGTCGACATAAACTAACTAAAAGCAGTTACAAGCATAGTAGTCAAAGGCGTGCCTAGGCGCGACTAGGCTCTCGGACGAGGCCTTGCGCCTTTAGGGGTCTTAGGCTAAATTTTGCACCTTTAGCACCCCACGGCGCGCCTAGGCCGCTCAAAGGCCCAAGGCGCGACCTTGCACCTTGAGTGCACCTCAGCGCGACCTTGCGCCTTGAGTGCACCTCAGCGCCTTGACTACTATGGTTACAAGTTACTATTGCAGCAATGGAGACTAAGTTTGACAAGAGACTAACACAAAGTTTGCCTATAAATAGCGCATGCTTCTTCCATGACATGAGGTTGAGATAGCAGTTCAATTCTCTTCCTTGTTGGAAGAGGAGCAAATTTTTCATCTTCATCGTTCCCCATATTCTCATCCAACTTCTCATACACTTGAAGAAGATCATGAGGATCGTATCCAGCGGATGCCATTAATCGTAATCCTATGTAGTCTGCCTCACTAACTGCCCTGTGTTCAGAAGCAGCCCAATTTATGTAATCATAAGATAAAAATAAATGAGACATAGAATATAGATGTATTAAGAATGTTCAACTACATAATTATACGAGAGTCAATGAATTTATAGGTAAACATCTGAATACTGATGGGTAGAACGAAAAAATTTACAAGGACCAGTATGACACAGTATGAACATGTAGCACTGACACAAAAATTCATCTATCAACTAGATTTTCTACAGGAGAAATTATCTAAGACACCCCTTTGTTTTAATATTGCAATGAAAGAATATGCCACAATACATATAATCTTCATGCTTAATCCGCTCTCGAATTTAGCATTGACATGCACAAATTTCAGAAAGGAGCTTTACATTTATCAATCACATCATTCAGCGTATCCATATACCAAAAGCTTAATGGCAGAAACATCTGTTAAATACATTGACAATACATAAATATGCATTGATTTTTGGAAACGGTTACGAAAAAATTTCTCAAAGTATTGATGGTTTTAGGTATGGAGATTCAAATTAAATAAAAACAATGAAACAATAACAGATGCTGAGCAAAAATGTAAGCAGAGGAGACCTCTATATGAAACCTTCAAAGCAAGGTAAACTATAAAACTAAATTTGAAGGCCAGTCAAAGACCACATCGTTCTAGCTCTTGACAAGCTTATATTCTGTATTAAAACATATTAGTTCTTTTTTCTTTTTCTAATTCAAAATCGTTTACCTGGCCAGTCAAAGGCCACATTCCAAACAATTCAGATGAAGATCAAATTGATTGCACCTAACCTGCAGAGATCACCTCCATACAAACAACTTTTCCCATACACGGTGTAGAATGTTCCATAATAATATTATCCAATATCCAAGCATGATATTTAATCCAATTACTAAGGAATGGAATACAAACAACTATCTGCATAAAAATTCAACTAACATTTATTCAAGAGACCAATAAATTACCTTCGTTCAAAGTCTAAGACACGGCGATTGAAATCAACTAACTTGCTCATATGTATCCTATTAAGAAAGAAGGCCCCAGCAGCATAATCTAAAGATTCTGCAAGATGTCGAGCCACACTATGTCCAACCTAGTTATTAAATGGAATGCATATAAATCTTAATTCAAACCAACAATTAACATTAACCATAAATACATAAAACAAAAGTATAGGATGATAATCTAACCTGACGTGCAATAAAAGTTGCAATCTCTACATCACAATTGCAATCCAACAAACCAGAAGGCACAACAATAATCCAACCACCCAAACCGCCGCAAGTTTTAGATTTAGGCTTATCCAGAACCAAAACCTGCCAATTTAAACTCTTCAAATAACTTATTATATTTGTTCTCCAAAATGTCCACTTCTGATTAGGCTGAATGACACTATCAGCAGTACCATAGTAGCTGACTCTTGGAATATCATGTGACCCTAAATCCCTATGCAAAGCATTAATCAAAATTTTCAGAATTGAACAGACTGTGACGCTATGAGGATGTGTCGCCCCAAGAATTTTACCCTTGTACCCTTCTTCTAGGTGCTCCTTCATTTGGTCTACTAGTATCCTTTCATCAACTTCTAAACACATCAATGTACGCCATCTGTTTGTATAAGGTACCTTATTCAGATAGTAAGAATACAGAGCGGCTACTGCCCATATATTGACCAGATATACAGCAAAAATTGCCTTGGATCTTCTCTGAACAAATTTTAGGCGGTCAAAAGAAGATGAAGAAAACCTACAGGATTTGGGAACATGTTGGAAATCAGGTTGATGAATGGATGGAAGTGGACGAATGAAATTATAAAGGGGAGGTTTTGATATAATGGAGGTGGATTAATAACATCGAATCACATCAAATGGAAGTTTACACTGTTTTTCAACTTTTGAACACCTAATGAGAAGTGCAATCAGCATTTGAAATTGAACGCTGCATTAAAATCCAAACACACATGACAAATGTAAGAAAATCACTAAAACAAACAAGTTGAATAAGGCCGGTTCCCCACCGACCACCGGAAAGCCCCCATATATCCGGCGGAGCCAAAACTAATTTGGGGGAAATCGTTCCCCTAAAATTAACACATTGAACTCGAAATCTGAAAACAAATCATATGAGAGGAGATAATAATGAAGAAAAACATACCTTAACTGATCAAACAACGAAATCTGGAGAGGCAGATGAGATGGCGCCGTTGATGTTGATGATTTGCAGAAATGATACTGAACTGGATAAGAAAGGGACAATCTATTATACAGTTATACTTTACGATGACGAGAAAAAATAAAAATTCGGATCGCTCAGCGTAGCCCTTTTTGTTTCCGGTTTAAATCTTCCCGGTTTTCCCCTCACACTTCTAATATTTATTTTACTGCAAATTTCAATAAAGTACCTTGTTATTTCACTCATTTTCAAAATGAGGTCTGAGAAATTTTATTTTTTTTAAAAAAAGAGGATATGTGGTTTAAATTTTTTTGCAAAAAGTAGATCTTCAATATTAAATCATGTCATAAAAATGAATATTTGTGTTTGTTTTTATCTAAATTTTTGCGAGATGATTAATAAAAATACAATACACGTTAGTGATAAATTTTATAATTTTTTGAATAGTGTAACTATTTTGTTTATTAAATTATGGTAACAAACTTTAAAAATTCATAAAAAATAAAAAAATATTCAAAAATTACTCAAATTATGACGTATAATTTTAAAATAATAAGATTAAAATATTAGATTATTGATTTGTTTAAAATATTTAGCGTAACACCATTATTTTGAAACAACATACCCCTTTTTGCAAATTGTTTTGAAATCATAGACCACCTTTTGCAAAAACAAATTTTTCAGATCTCATTTTGAAAATGAATGAAATCGCATGATACTTTTCTGAAATTTACCCATAAAAAATAATATGTAAGTAACAGTGAAGCCAATAGGCCATCAATAGGGTTGTTAACTGGGTGGGGATTCCCGAAACCTTGACTTATGAATGCATATCCATATATTTGAAATCTTTGACTCTGATAATATCTAATGAATAATCTTGAATAATACCGGAATATGAAATTAATCATCAATTTTTTATATTTTATATCACTAAATTTTAGAAATATTATAATTAGATTTATGGGGTTTGTACAAAGAGCCTATAAAATAATGCAATAACTCATATTTGACAATATATATATCATGTATTAGTGTATGTATATAATCAAGTATAAAATTTGTCTTAATAGCTAAGAAATAATTATGTTTGTAATTAATTATTGATTTTAATTAACAGCTACTGGTAACTTGTATTTGTTTTTAATTTTACAAGGCTTAATTTATTAGCTAGCTTTCACCACTTTTATCTCAACTTTGAAAAATTTCTGACTATCTTTTAAACTTAGTAATTGTGCTTGTCAGCTCCATCAATGTCATGTATCATGTATCACATTCTGATTAGAGAAAAAAAAATAAAAATTTGTCAATTTTGAAAAGTTAAACCAATCATAATGTAACTTGTGATAACAAATGCACTTTTATCAAGCTTTGAGGGCTGGTAAAATATTTTCAAAATCAAAGATGATCAATGATGAATGCCATTCTATAATCAAGCTATCTGTTGTGCTTTCAACTAAAGTTCTGATCATATATGCCTCCTAGGGCGAGCTTGATGTACTGTTTTTCTTCTTTTTTTGACAGTAAATTAAAAATATTTTCAAAGCAGCAGCGTCTTTGTACTTTAAAAACATATGGTAATATCATACATCTATTGAAAACTATTATAAATTGTAGATATGAAGAATTTGTTTGAGAAAAACAAAGTGATCGGTACTGTGTTTATATAATTCAAGTCCTTTTATATTGTTTATCATAATTACTATTTTTTGAAACTTGATTAGAGTCTAGCTGTTAGATTTTTTAAAAAAAAGAATTTGCTCAATTATTTTTTCTCTTATAGACCCCTTAGTTAGTGATTGCACATGCAATGCTAACATTCTAAAGAAGATGATTGTATATCAATTATATAAAATTATAAAATGTCTAGCGATTCCTACACCAGGTGATTACCATAATTGTTATGATATACAGTTTCAATTTTTTTTAAATCTATCACTATAGTTTATAAGTTATATGTGCTTTTATTTTATCAACGTTATACGTGCATGCTTTGATTCCTTATCAAAAATTATCTTCCGTTGAAATTTTTTGAAAATGGCAATCAGTTTAACATATGTATACTATGATTGGCAACAAACTATAGGATAAGAGTATTTATACCAATTCAATAATCTCTTACACATATAAATACCATAAAGTTTTATATATTAAATTTACATATAGGCAAATAAAATACATAGTCAACCTTATATGAATTATTATCAGTATAAACTCAGACAAATCAATCATCGTGTTCAAGTATTATAAATTTTGTTTTAAGAAAAAGGATATATTTCACTTATTTGAATGATACATGAGTAAAAAATATTCACATATATCAAATAAAACACTCTATGGATAAACAAAATCTTAACTGTTGGCAAATAAGAAAAACTTGCCACAAGAGCAAGAAAACAAACATAAAAAAACATTACAATCTATAATTTCTTAACTTCCAACTAAGATTTTTAAATATATGCAACAATAAAAACACTTGCATATGCCATAGCATCAACCGGATTTGCAAATCTAGAGAGATTATGCTTAAAAGAGATAGATCCAGTGCTGAAACTGAAAGATCTGCAATTATCTTTGTCTAAAAGCTAATGGAGTCCAACTCGGTTGTACAACTATCAAGATTGAGATGTACAGCAATGGATCAATGCCAGAAGAGACGAAAATATAGTGGAAGATAAAAAACATACATGATACAGATTATTCCAACAAAATAACAAGAATAAAAACAGGCGAAAAATAGATAGAGGTGAAACAAAAGCAATGAGGAAGAAGAAGGAAGCCTAATAACTCTCTTTAACTCATACATGAAACAGTGATACGAATTTTTGTTCAGAGAAAGAGGTTTTAACGGTTAGGGTTTTGATTGCGAAGTATAATAAATTTGATGATGTAATTTGACATGTTTTTATGTTTGTGTATTATGGAGTATCTGGAACACTTATGTAATGTTATTATACCATGCATAAATATTAAGTGTAATATAATTAAATTGAAGGGTTTGTTTGTAAGAGTGAAAGAGTTAGCCATTTATTGTGACAATTTGCATAGCTTAATGAATAAAAGCGTAATTTAAGGCAATGCAGTCAAACTTGACCTATGTAATGAAATTGAAGGAGAAACAATGAAGTGATGGGCAGTAAAGCAAGGTAATTAAAGAAGGGTCAGTTCAAACATGTCATGCTAACTGGTGGCCCACTTGTATTGAACAAGATGCCGACATGGAAGCCATCATCCATAATTGGAATATTAGTACAATATTTCTTGCTTAGAATTAATTTGATCATAACCATGTAATATTTACGAATGTTTTAAATGATGGAGCAAGGATTTAATTCAAAAAATGGACATTTAGTAACAATAAGTTGTTTGAAAAGACTACTCGTCACCTAAGAAATTGGGTGGTTGCAGTGTCCCAATCTAGAGCTATCCTATCATATCATATCTCTCTTCTTTTCACACATTCCTTGTATTCATCATGTGGACGGGACAACCAACGGATGGTGGTTCAGTTGGAAGTGCAGAGCTGTGGGTGACCTGATGATTACGGGTTCGATCCCCCTCATCCGTTGGGAGACTTTAATCCTTAATCTGCGACCCGGTCGAGCAGGATTAGTCGGATCCCACCAAAAATGGATCCGGAAGACCTGTGGTTTATTACAAAAAAAAAAAATCATGTGAACAGGGACTAACAAATAACAACCCCACTTTCGAATCATTCTATAATCCCGTCTTCCTTGTGACGTTTATTTTCCACCCATAAATTTTGGGAAATTTGCCCTTCAATAAGGGAAAATATATATTGAACACCTAGAAGTTATGATATAAATATAAACATTCTCTTATGAATACATATGGTTAGACCAATTATATAAAATCTTTTCAAAGTTCAAAGTATTAATTACTATTTTTTTTATAAGTCATTTCATTGTGAGAGTAGTAACATTAAATTTGATTCGATAATAACAGAAATTGCTTTTACTCCAACACATATCGATTTGATATAATAAAGAAAAAGAGTACTCACTCACTTGACAGGTTAAAGAAATCTTGCAAAAATTGGTGATTGGATGAATTAGGGGTAGGTTGCAAAGCTTTTAATGGCAATAAAACTAATATGTTGATTTTATTTTTATACAATAAAAACCAAGTCCATTGGACCACTATTCATATCATATTCCGATAAGGTTGACCAGTTTCTTTTTCCGGTGAAGATAAGGTTGACCAATTAAGTAGGCGAGAGATGGATGTCCCGACAGGATGCACGTGGTATGAGACATCTACTCATGTTGACCGCTCCTGAGTCCTGACGTCTGGCTGCTGCATGCCTCATTTCTATTTTCCACGTGGCAAAATCACCTTTGCCTTAACTTCACCCCAAAAACCCCAAAGTCAAGGTGATCCATCACTGTAAAAACTAGAAGCACAATGTTATTCCCTTTCATTTAATTTAATCTCTTATTTACTTTAGTTTTAGGTGTAATTTATTGGAAAGTGTTTCAGTTTATTTTAAAAATCTGTTATTTATTAATGTGTTAATTTCTGATTGGAAAAAAATCAAACGAATTAGAAATATCAACGTGACGTTTAAAGAATAAAATGATATCTTTTTTGAAAGTTAAGGTAGTTATAGAATCATTTTGAAAAATTTAGAAAACCGTAAATTATGTATGGCAATTTGAGAACTGCCTTTTAATTTGTTACAAATTCTTGAATTTTTGGTCGTGATAACAGTTTATATAAGAAAAGGCTAGAATTTTGCAAACAGTGGAAAAAAAGCCTTCCTAGGTTGGCACTTGGCAGTATCAGTTTACCGCTAGCCAACTAACAGGCTTGTACGTACACGATATTAGATTCTTTCAAAATCAGATTTCCTAAAAAAAGTAAATGTTTTTGTTTAATAAGACTAGAAAATAAAGTTTATAAGAGACCGTAATTGTAGAATAAATTAATGCATGAGTGTATCTTGATATTTGCTTTGAGTCTTCTGCTTTTACCGCGCTTATTTCCACCATTTCCTCCACGTTTATATATTCTTTATTTATTATCTCTAATAGTAATTTCTTATTCATTTGAAGACTTTATTTTATCATATTTTAGACCTAGAAGACTCTCAACTTGTTCATAAATTCTTTTTATATATATGTGTCATACTATCTATCTATGACCTTATTCAAAGCTCCCGTCAATTTGCATCATTCCTTTCGTCCTTTATATTTTCCGCTCAATTCCTCCCGTAAACTCCTCCGTCATCCTCCAATAATCTCTGATTCTGTACTTCTCATGCTGGTATATCAATTTTGAATCCTTTTTCTACTCGGTTTCTATTCAAAGTTTCATACTTTACTTAAAATTATATATAAGAATGGCTGGTTATCATCAACTCCTCATACCCGAATTGCATCTTCTGGACGATTCGCCTCGATCTAAGGACCACAACATCGACGCAACCACCCCTAGCTCCGGTTCCGGCTCAATTCGCCGCCAAAGAGGCCGTCCTGCAGGTTCCAAGAACAAGCCTAAACCGCCCATAATTGTAACCCGAGACAGCCCAAACGCCCTCCAATCCCACGTTCTACAGGTTTCCGCCGGCAGTGATATAATGGAGAGTATTTCGAATTATGCCCGTAAAAGAGGAAGAGGTGTTTGTATACTTAGCGGCAGCGGGACTGTCGCTAATGTTACAATAAAGCAGCCGGCGGGCGGTGTTTTAACTTTGCACGGAAGGTTTGAGATTGCTTCGGTAGGTGGAACGGTGCTTCCGCCGCCAGCGCCGCCAGGAGCGGGAGGATTGTCGATATTTTTGTCAGGTGGACAGGGGCAGGTTGTTGGCGGTTGCGTAGCGGGGCCGTTGATTGCTTCGGGTGGGGTGGTTTTGATAGCTACGTCATTTTCGAATGCGGTGTTTGAGCGTTTGGGGCTGGATGAGGAGGAAGGGACGGTTCAGGTTCAGTCCACCGTATCACAGTCGTCCGGTGTGACTGGAAGCGGACAGCTGGGGGACAGTGGATCAGGAGCAGGGAATTATCCCTTTGGATCACCTGATTTCTTTGGTAATGCTGGTGGTGGTGGTGGTGGTACCACTCGTCCCCCGTTTTAGGAGTCCCAAATCAACCAAATAGCATCCTAGGTTTTTTTTGTACTATGAACATGTTTAATATTGAGATTGTTGCTGACGTAGATTTATTTGATCGGAAAATGTGAAGATCCGATTATATAAGAACATTTTTATTCCCTCTCTACTTGAGTTTTCATTTAATGATTGTAACTTGTAATTTGAAGCTCTGCTATTAATTTTTCACACAGAGAAAATGATAATATACATTATTAAGACATTGATTTTGATGAAAACATAGATGTCCATGTTTTGGTAAAAAAATGAAGCATATATGCAGTGACGATGCTTCATTTTTTACCAAAGCATAGATCATTAAATTTATTGCCATACTTGTTAGGTTAGTTTATTGCTCATTTTGTGTAGTTGCTTTGATTTCTAGCAACATCTCGCCTTAGTAACAACCTTTACACATCACCACCAACAGAGGGGTCTATACAGCGCCCTCTATACTTGCGCTTATGTCTTTTCCATTTGCCGCTTCTATATCAACTACACGTCCATTATTTTTTAGGCACAATTTTTTCACACTTTACTTTGCAAAGCCTGATGCAGTATATATCTATCATTCATGATTTTTTTAAGATCATGGGAAGAATTTGTGAATGATATATTGTTTAGTTTATATAGATAATATTCCAAAATAAATGGTTTTTTTTTTATCTTTGAGATATGGTTTAAGGTATATATACCTGGCAAGTGGATACATATGCTCATACGTAGACCTGTTAACTGGGCGGGCAGCCCGCTAACCCGGCCTTGGCCCGTATGTAAAATAAAAGGTTTTGGACATTGTATTTAATTTGAAACCCGGCCCGACCCAAACCCTTTTAAAGCCCTACTATTAGAAGGCCGGGCTTGGACATACAAATTAAATATATTTATTAAATATTTTAAAAATTACATTTCATTTATTAAAGCACATTTTTAATACTAAGCATTCCTAATCCTAAACCTAATTCGCAGCACTTAGCAGTAGCACTTGCAGCCGTCGTTTCTCTTCTTTGTTCTTCGTTCTTCTTCTTTGTCAGTAGCACTTGCCCGAGTTTCTTCTAATTCGCAGTGGTTTTGGCGTTTTAATCGAAGGTCATGGAATGATCTTGCCGGTTTGCTGAGCTCTTTCGCGATCTTCTGGTCGAGTGTCTTCGCTCCTCTCCCGGGTAACTAACGTTACCCCTCTCCTTAGACCCTTTAGGGGTCTTACTTTTTTTTCCTGTTCCGGCACTGAGCATAAGCCTTGAGCTGAGCAATATAGGTCCTAAACTTCCATTCCAAAGAATGACTTTCAATGAGCCAAATTAGCTAAAAAAAGTTAGTCAAACCTGGGATTTTTCGGGAAAAAAGGTCTAATCTTCTATCTTATGTAATTCAATTTCAAGGGTGATGGTTAGCAAGGTGTTCCCAGGGGGATACTACCTGAACTATTACGTTTTCCCCGGCAAATTTGATCCACTTCTTTTTGACTTTTCTCTTGCAATGAAATGCAGCTCTTTCTTCCAGTCAAAATTCAATGGGCTGACCTAAGTAATTGCTTATATGAAGAAGTTCCAGTGAAAGCAGCTCGACCAACTGGGACTGGACCGGAAAGTAGCGAGAGTGCTAAGCTAAGGAGAAAAATAGAGCCGGGGCGAGGTAGGAAGTTACCGGGTACGCAAGGGGGTCTTTCTTTGTGAGCCGGGGGCCTAGCCTTGATTCATTTCCCAGTTACCAGGCCGGACAATATAAATTCATTATGTTAATAAACCTTTTTAAGATCATAACACAGGGAAGATGGGAAGAATAGCTGGAAGCGTCAGAATAGCTGCCTAGCTACAAACTAAAAAGTCTGGCTTTCCGATCCTTATTTAGCTTAGAGTCCAAAAAGGTGTTCTAAGCTGGAAGTTAAGAAGCTACTCGTTTATGAGTAGGAGTTACCACCTGTCCAAAACTATGGAACTCATCTGAAAAGTCGATTTGCTAGATCAGAACGTGAACTCTGAGAATAGAGGTATACAAGTTAACCACCTAGAATCGATCCATGACCGCTAAACTAAAGGAGTACTTTACCAAGTAAGCTAGGCAACCGTCTTTACCCGCCTCAACCGATCTTAGCTCGGACATGCCAACAGCCAATACTGACTCCTTTCCCTGGGACAGCTAATCAAAACTAATACGGCTTTCATCCCTTATCTTTGATACTACCCTTAGGACTCTAGTCTTTGATACTACCCTTAGGACTCTAGAAAATCATTTCATTTAATAGCAGATAGACAGAAGTTAAACCCTCACACGAGAGAAAAAAAGAAGGCTTTCATTAAGAGAATTCGCCCATACAATAGAAGAGGGGGAGCAGATTCTATATAAGAGTTCCTTCTGTCCCACTTGGCTCAATAGCAGGCAGGTAATAATAAAAAAAGAAATCATAAACCTTGGAGCCGCCCATGCAACAACGGTTTTTTTAAGTAACCTCTGTCGGAAGCGCCCTTTTTCACATTACTTACGTAAACTAACTGATATTCGTCCCTAATCGTGACGGGACGGGACACAAGACAGAAGTTTGTACAAATCACTTCTTACTCCCAATACGCAGAGTTTAGGTCTCTTATCTTTTGAGCTTTGTAAGGGGTTAAGGCCTATTTGCTCTTGTTAGAGAGAAGGGTCACTCCGTTGACAACCAAGGGGGTTTTGGAATGTGTATCAATTCAAATGCCACTTTAGGGCGGAAATTTACTTTCATTCAGAAAAGGAAATGGAAAGAGTTAGGCAAGCCGGTCAAAGGTTTACATTTACAGGGGAGTCTGTCTTAGGTGTAAGTAGAAGTAGATTAAGAGCATTTAAATGCTTCTTATTTAAGTCTATTCCCCCTGCGTTTTGAGACGGAAGAATGGTTTGGGCGGGAAGGCACATATTGGGCTTGCAGATATAGCGAAGGCTTTCTTGGTAGCAGTGAGGCCTTAAATAAGGAGAGAGGGTTAGCCAATAAGGAGAGAGGGTTAGCCGGACATTCCACTTTTTATCAATACCCGTATTTTGGGGCATCGAGCCGAATTCCTTTCCTGGGCGAAGACAGCATCTGATATTGAATGAATTGCGTAAAGTAGCGTTACACGGAAGAACTTTTTCAACCTTCCTCTTCATAGTTTAGGAATTTCATTAGGGTATTTACGGCTGGCTTTTGGGAAGCATTAAAGGTAACCTCTCTATCTACCACAGGCACCAAAGGATACAGTGGGATAACTGATAGGACAATTATTCAACCTCTTTCTCCTAGGCTAATGCCTAGACCCACTAGCTGTTTGAAAAGACAACCGTAGATAATAGCATAATAGCATAGTTCGGGGAGAACTAGAGCCTTCCGCAGTTTCGTCTATCCTTGCTGATTCAATTCATTACTCTATCGCTATCGATAGAGCTGGGTCCAAATTAGATATAGTTTGATGGAAAATCCCCAGCATCAGAGATGGAATACCATGGGCAGGCACTCCTCTCTTTGATCGAGAGATCTCCGTTTTACTTTTGAATTCTTTTGAATTAGTCCGGAAAAAACTAGCCTTGATTTATATCATCAACAGCTGGCCAACCGTGAGGAGGTTAAATCAGTTAGTGAAGCAGGAACTTGCCTCATTCGAAGGATCTCTTTTTTCTTGGAGAACCACTCCTGGGAACTATAACTTTTTTTTAGGACTAAGAGTCTATGTCTCGCTGACCGAAAGACACCATGTCTGCATTCGCGTAGACGCATTACCATCTCTTAGGTGAATTCACTCATCCCAAGAAGAAAGACTGATTGTGGTGGATACTGACTCAGATGAAACCATGGTCTTGAGAGGTAAAGCCTTTCTATTCAAATGAGACGCACTCCCTCTCGATAAGGTCAGCAGCAGGGCATACAGCAGGGATTGAGTAGTCTTGGGAGGCGGACTTATAGACATGGGAGGTCAGTCAAACCTGCCCGGCCTTATCACAGAGACCCCCCCCGCAACTAATGTGGGCTAGTAGAGGCCAGAGGTCCACTTGCTTCACTGACCTACCCCACGCCAGCTGCCTCCCCATGGTTTCAGAGCCGGCTTCAGTAATAGTAAATTGCTCGGCAGGAGGCTTTGACCGGCTGAAGCGAAGCAAAAAACGGAACCCGAACCAAACCCTAAGCAAAGAAGGGATTGCCTTAGTTCAGTCTCGAGGCCGGATGGTAGCAATACACTAAAAAAAGACACTTCTGACCCAAGCCCTTGAGCAGGGAGCAATTGAAGTAAGTAGTCGGCTATTTCAGAGGTTAAGCGAACACAGTCAGTGACAAGGTGAGTCTCAACTCAGCAGTACAGGAAGCCCACTCACTCGGGCAAGTAAGCGAGCCAAGGTTGAAGACTGTTCGGGAGTCAATACAGTAAAGTCAGGGAGGAAAAGTTGCGGTTATGAAAGAACCTAGCCTGTTTAGGGCTAGATTTATATAGGAGACCCCATGAAAGAAGAGAGAAGATACCTTCGCCCCCCACCCGATAAATATAAGTGGATGGGCCATATATACGGCATATGCCGTCATAAGCGGGAATAGGAAGACCCTCCTTTCAATTCTCCTGCTTTTGACCGAGAATCCGCTATTCCTAGCTTTATCCTGCATTGGGGGATAACAACTATCAATTTATTCCTGCCTTACACGCTTAACAAGAAGGACTTCCAACTTACTTCCTCACTGGTTGGCAGAGACCCTATTCGATCGTATGGACCTATTCCCATTTATGGGACAGTATCCCAAGCAGTAAGGCTCTGTAGAGCTAGTCTCCCTTGAGACCTGCTGACGCAAAAGCTCTTTCTGCTGCTCCTTCGCCTGCGGATTAAGCTGTAGAAGGCAAGCAAGCAAACCTTGGCAACTGACAATTTCAAGGATCAGGGGAGGTATGAAATGGTTATCTCGGCTGGGAATCAAGCCCCAACACAAAGTGGGCCAGGTTGCTTTGCTTTATCGGATCAATCAGTGTGCAGTGGGCAAGCTCTTTCCCAAGTCGCTGAGCTGTTTAAGAGAGGGAAGGTCAAAGAGCTGTGGGGCTACGAGTGTTATCAATCTTAGCATTCCGAGACAAAGCCTGGGTCGTCGAACTAAAGAATCTAAGCATTGGCCATAAAAAACGCGTTTGAAGGCCTGTTTCTGGGACTGATAGGGAGGGACTTGAATTTCTGCTATATCAACCTTCCAAACCAAAAGGGGATTCCGCTCCTACCGCTAAAGCATTGTTTCGGCCCCTGCTTCCAGAAGAGTTGGTGCAAAAGTCATTGTAGTCCAAATAGCGTATTTCCGGTTATGGGCCTAAGACTCACTAAAGCAATTGTAGCTATTCACTCCTTATAGTTCTAGTGAATTTCGCTCTTCTCCAACCAGTCGAGTGGCTTTTCGCTCCAAATAGCATAAAAAAGAAGCTTGAGTTCAATTAGGGGGGAACCCTCTGTAGTCAACCTGCTCCCAATGAAGAGGTAAGGGGCGTAGCGATGAAGTCGAACAGGGTTGGTAAATTCACCGGGTGACTCGAAAGCAGGCTCTTAAAGACCACTCCTAGCGCGTCAGTCATTTCGCTCCCAAAAAGCTCCCTAAAAACGTTGCCAATATCGACAGCAGCTCCTGTTCAAGTCGGTTCCCGCAAAAGAAATTGTTGCAGTCTCAACTGGATAAATGAACAGCATCGCATCTATTTCCTATTGTAATGACAAAGGTTTTTTCTACTGATCCAGTGTCAGATAATTGGGAATTAGCTTTCAGCTCTTAATCTTTTTTCGGGAGACATGGAAAAAAGGCAAGGCTCGAGAGACCTAGCGCTAAAGCAATTGTAGCGGCCCTTGCGTACAGAATTGTAGCGACTCTTTCTAGCATTCATTTAACACCTTAGGGTATTCTGGTATCGAAAACTGGAGAAAGGAAGGAAGTCTTTGCCCGAGAAAGGAAAGAGATTGACTCGCTCGCTTGGCGAACTCATAGGTCAGTAGCTCCCGTTAAAGCTAAAGCTATTGTTAAAGCTATTGTTGGGTCCCCTGCGTACAATAAGAAAAAAGAAATCTTTATCACTCGAAAGAGAATTAAGAGAAGTAAGATAGAAAAGAGGACATGATAAATGGCTTAGATTGTAATAGCAGGTGTAAGCTTATAGGCGGTAGCTAAGAAGTTCTTGCTGAAATCCAATATTGGAGATTACGTAACTAAGAGCTCTTATTCCACACAGAGATTCTATCTTACTTAAGAAGTCAGGAAGAACATTGGTTAGGGCGCTGTCACGTGTGATCAGACTTCGGAAAAAACCCGCGCTTAAAACGGGGTCTTTCCTTCATTGGAAGGGTTTGCCTCTTTTCGCCTATATAAAGAAACGGTAGGGGATCGACTCTCGACCTGGTATGTGTGTGATCCAGCCCACTAGAGATACGGAGGGCAGAGGTACGGTATTCACTCCGCAGTTGGTTCTTCTTAACCAACCACTCCCCTTTCTTATGGATATCTCGCGTCTGGGCTTTCTCGGAAGAGGTACCATAGGTTGTATCGATGAGAGAACTTGCTATCTCCTATAGAGATTTCGTGCCCAGGATTTGAACTACATTGGCTAATCTTCGATTGAAGAAAAGGCAGGAGCAGATAGTCATGTATAGGGGCGTAAGGTGGTGTCAGGACGAAGGTTTTTAGCACATGCAATCTTCTCAGTCTCTTTAGCTTCATCTGTCCGAGCTTTCTCTAATCGACGAAGAGGAAAGGAGGCTGGGCAAGATGTACTTAAGTACCATTTTATCTCTGAAGATATTTGTTAGGAAGCTTAGCCAAAGACTATGTAAAAGACTATTCCTTATTTATTAATAAATAGAACTAGAGCTGCTTCCGGAGTGGTTGCCTACGGACCTACGACCAAAAGGGGGGGCTCCTTTCTTAGCAAGGAGGGCTACGGGTGCCGGTTGAGAAAAAAGCCGACTATAAGAGTCTACTCCGATAGCTCATTCTAAGGTAGCAGGGGATGATGCCCCTTTAGCTGTATCCGCGTTTGAGCTTTCCGGATCGAAGGTTGTTGACTATGCTGCCTCTTTGGCTTGACTAATGGTTGGTCAAGACGAGCCTGAATGGACTAGAGGAGGAGCGACTGTTGATTCAAAGTCTTTGGAGGGGGGCCGCTAAGCTTCCACTTGGTTAGGACTTAGTGTTTACTATATGATAATACTGGACTGGGCTTACTCGCTTGGCAAGAAGTACTTCCGGTCGATAGAAAGCCCCCCTTGCAGGTGGGTAGGGAGGCCATTCTCCAGTAGTTGAAAGTCGATAGCAGGGACTCCAGTTTGATCTAGTGCCTAGACCGTCCATTTCTAGGTTGGCTTATCCATTTGTGAATGAATCAATCCCCTTTCGGGGAAGAAAGGGAGGGAAGACTTTTCTAGTAATAGAGCTGATTCCAGAAAGGGCTGCTGTTGTACAGCTTCTAAATAGGTACGAAGTGACTTGACTGAAACGAGAGGGGAAAAGAGGATTTAGATAGCCAGGACTTACTACATACGAGAAATTATAGTTATAGCAGTGAAAGGAAAGAACAACATTTTCAGCACATTTTTACGAAAAAGTCTATATAGATTATTATATTAGCATTAAGTAGTAAACATTTTTCCCATACCATACATGCAAACATAATAAATAAAACCAAACAAAGATAGTTAGCATAGAGAGGAGTCTATCTCCAGTAAGCATCGGAGTAGATCTCCACTAAAAAAAGAAAAAAGAACACCAAACGTCTAAAGACACTTATTGAATTAAAACCTTCTAAAACGAAAAAAAAAAATAGTAGAAGGACTCTTTTAGTTATCTCGGGCACCAAGGAGGGTTGCCCCCACGATCAGTGCCTGCTGCTCCTGGCGTAGTCCCTGGAGTCTTTCTTCTAATTCTCTAATTCTTTGACGGCTTGCTTCCATTCGGTCTTCAATAGCAGCCGGGTTCACGGAGCGAAGATGCCTCATGAAACCATTTAGCATTCTTCGAGTTTCTCGAATAGCATTTTCTACCTGACGTATTTCTTGATCGATTTGAGCAAGTCGCTGGGGGATGGCGATAATTTGAGCTGGGAGGGCCATGGCTTCTCGATATACACAGGTATACAACTCTTTTATGTTTTGTTTTTTGTAGAACACAAAGTCTTTTCGAGCCTCCATTTATAGAGTAGAAGTAGAGTAATCCCGCCATGCGGCACGAATTTGATGACAGGCATAATCCTTATTTTCTGCAGTTTTTTACTATACATGCCTGTTTAATGAGCAAACTAACTACCTTGCGAAGCCCTCAGAATCACACTGCCTGTGTGAACAACCTAACTAACTTTGCATAACCAGCTAAAAGAGTTATGCCTAATCAATCACTCTTAGCTTAGCTTAGGATAAGCGAAATCGAAGAGGTTATAAGGTAAGGATAGCATGATGAACTAGTTGCGGGTCCTTTGGATCATGGGCCACAGCTACTTGGGTAGAGACCGCTGAACATCATTTGGGCAGGCCAAAGCCCATATAGCCTCAGATTCTGGGTAGCCCCATAGAAAACTAGTATACAAGTAGGCCACATCGCTGTAAGCATCAGCCCCAGGCAATCTTTCTGGTGTGGGTAGTGGTTCATTGGAAACTTTTGCAGGTTCCGGCTCATCAACCTGAAGAATGGTTTAATATACTTCATGGAAAAAGGATAGCATAAAAGAAAGAAGAGATGGCTTCGCAAGAGACATGATATGTTTGAGAAGGGATAAGGTACGTAAGTCACTCGTACGAAGTATATCATATATAGTGTATGAGGTGCGTAGTCAGTCGCCTTAATTCCAACTGTGCGAGAGGTACGAAGTAAGTCGAGTGAAAGGAGAGGGATCTGGCTTTGATAGGGCTGAAAGCTTTGTCAATCGGGTAGCAGAAAGACTACTGAGGTTGGTCCACAGGTACCTGCCATGGCTTTCACCGAGCCCCCTTCATCAGGGGGTGACGTGGGAGCCTACCTGGCCTGGAAATCAGTATCTTCTATGCCTCAGGTGAACAGCCCTTAATCGCTTATATGCTTTTCGGGCTTTAGGTCATAGTCGGGAACTTGCCAATTCTAAATTGTGCTTTTCCGCTGTAAAGTTTGAAGTCATTAATGACATTTGTACACTCCTATGGGCAGCAGTGCTCTCAGGGGACTAAGTTCATATCCCGAAGATATACATTGAAGTCTATTGGGCTCTAGATACTCCCTCACTTATATCTAGTGACAAGGCTAACAAGTTCAGGGCCTCTCCTTGTAAGTCGAGTGACTTCGTGCCTATACCCTCTTCCCTTGCCTCTTTCTTTCGCTTATATCTTCTTTATGCTATTCTTTTTCATCTTTTTGAAAGAAGTGTATCCATCCAGTTTTATTGTATATATGGTATAATTCTCTTTGATTAATCCATATGAATCCTCCAAAACATGGAATGAGTTAGACCTAAACTAATATAGACAAATAGGCCAATAAGCATAATAGCCTAATCCAACCCACAAGGGTTAGTGACTTACGTACCTAAAGGTTACCCAGCAGAATGAACTGCAGCGGATGCGAACAACCTATCAGTTATGAATAGACGTATATTTGCAATAGGTAACTATGTCAAGCAACGTTTTCTTCACCCACCGTGAGCTTGGCTTGGTATGGAGTCAGAGCCACCCCACCGTACGTGGTGTTGAATCCGAATCATTTCCATCATGTCTCTCGCCTAGGACTTATGCATTCCTTCGCTCTATGCTCCATATTCTTGCAACCTAAAAGAAGTCGATTGACTCTTGTCGGTCTATCGAGTCATTTGATTCAGGCCGAGTGAGTTGAGTGCATTCGAAGCACCCTCTATTCCTATACAACGAGATTCGCGCCTTTACTCGTCCAGATCGCTGGTGAATATCATTTCTTGTCATCCGAAGCATCAAAACCTTACCAGGGAAGGGTCGAGGGCTCAGTCTGATCTGAAAAGGATAATCAAAGGTAAATAATGAGGAATAAATGAATAAGTAAATAAGAAAAGGGAGGCATCCTTCGACTTTTCGGTCTGGACTATCCGTAGCACCTTCCCTTTA
Source organism: Euphorbia corollata (assembly GCA_948277035.1). Lineage (NCBI taxonomy): Eukaryota > Viridiplantae > Streptophyta > Magnoliopsida > Malpighiales > Euphorbiaceae > Euphorbia > Euphorbia corollata. The sequence continues at coordinate 19,084 of CAOJBI010112238.1, forward strand.
CAGTCTCTATCTGCGATACAATTCACCCTCATCATCTCTTTCTTTATCACCCCTTATCTATCGGGGGCTAAAGCCTTCCGGCGGAGAGGCCTAGTACTGGAACCAACCCTGAATGACCCGCTGTGATGACAGGCACTCGGCGGTCTAGGATGAAGTAGAGTAGCATACCAAACCGTTATAGATCCATAGCACGATTCTCGAAGCCACTAAATAGAAAGACCGAGTTCCCCAATGAACAGTCTTAGCCCAGTTCTGGTACGAGCACCAAGTAGACCAGGTTAAGAGGAGCGCCCTAGCGAGACCCGATTCCTCATGTCCACGATGCCCTTCCCCCCTCGGATGCTGGCCTTTCGACTACGATAGAAAGGGGTTTACCTAAAGATTCTGTCTCATAACTCCTAGACATACTTTTATTTAAGACTTAAGATCGACCCTTACTAGAAATGAATCAAACTAGATTCCATAGAAAGAGCTCATATGGATATCCCGAATACCGAAGGTGAGTTAAGAATTCCTGATTGGACTCCGGGGCGACGGTAACTCTTTAGAGTTGGAGAGGGAGGAAAGTTTTCTTACTGAAGCAATGAATAAAAATCGGATTGAATCAGACCAGGTCCTGCTCTTTATATGAAATAGGTGTGACCCTAACATGGACTTCTTCTTTCTTTTAGTACAATCCATCAAGGCTTTCTGCTCCTAGCAGCAAGTGAGAGAGGGGACGAGGTATGTTATTTGCAATACACCTTAATAAAAATAGACTTTATAGTATAGTATTTTCTCAAAGTCTTAGGCAGTGGAAGTCTTTTACACTTGCTCTAACAGTCCTACCGCATAGTGGGCTTTAGTAATCGACAAATGTAGAGATTGTTTGTTGTCTTTGGTAGTGAGACCACTATTCAATCAAAGAAGGAGATTTCTTTCCAGAAGGAATTGACCGTGGGAAGTGAAGGGAGTGAAAGCACTTACTAAAAAACCTTCACCCGATCGGCTAATAGAGAAATTTATTGCCTTCTGAGCTTGACTTCCTTGGTGGGATCTTATCTGCTCTGATTGAATCAGCTGTTAAGGGAATATCCGCAGTTGATGGAATAAGAGCTCTGGGAGATAAGAATCAGGTGTCTGCTTTCTCGGTATGGAAGAGCGGCTGATCTTGCACCAACCATTGAATGCTTAGATTCAAAACCAACGATGATACTTGAAGAAGCGTAGTTGCCTTGGCCAGGAAGGGGCATAACTTCTCCAAAACTTGTGTGTAAAGCAAGCTGTTTGATTCCGCCTTTGAAAGAGAACGTCCTTCACATATTATCCTTTATATTAATTAGTGCGCTCAGCTTCCCTATGCACTTTTCATCTAAAGTTCTAGGCCAGGTCATGTCGAATAGGCTTTGAAAGAAGCCGTGTAGATGATGCTTCATGCAAAAAAGAACTAAAAGGGATTCAGGATCCCTATCGTAACCAGAAGAGGGAGCCAGTTTGGAAAGAGTTTGTTTGACCTGTTCGTGTGACATAAAAGACACTGACTTTCTTATGTATCAGTTGGCCGAAACTTCTTTACCAAGAGGTGACAAGCGGTCTGCTCGACCTGCCTTACCGCCTTAAACAAAAAAATTCGTCATTTCCGGGCCTAAGATTCTCTTGCTAGTCGTCCTCCCCCATGCCCCATTGTCTTAGGTTTATGCTTACGCCCCCTGTGAGAATTTATGAATCTGCTTCTTCTCGGATCGATCCAAGACCTAGCCAAGTGACAAAAAAGTACGGTTCGGTTGACCGAGGTTAAGGTAGAAGGAACTCCACCGATGCAATGGGAATGTAAAGGCTAAAAAGTCTTAGCTGCTACCTCCAAGTCTTCTTGAAGGGCAGCTCGGGACTCAAGGGTGAGAATCATAGCTGCTATATTCCCACAATCTGCTTTCCTGATTCTGATTCTATATTCTGGTATGGTACAAATAAGACTAAGTCACATCCTTTCCAACTATGTTCCAAAACTTCTTGAGGGTGATTTTAGAAAGTCTTTTGGCCGGCTGTGAGAAAGACACTACATAGGGCCAACGGTGCACTGCTTCATCCTATGTTTCGGCGTCTGAAACCACAGGCCCATAGCCTTTCGGTTATTCCGTTAGCTTTTATTTAGTCGTTTAGTCAAAGCGTATGTCCCTTTCGAATCGTTCTATCATTCGAAGTAGGAGCTGGGGTAGAGAACCATTGGTATAGCGAGTGAATGTGCTTGCAGTTGTGTTCCCACCCCCCTACCCCTAACCTTTAGTCGGATTCTCTAAGGTGCACTTGCTTTTTCCTGGAGTGATTAGATTGAGTTCTTTCCGGTTTGAAGTAGTCTCTCATTTCCTCCCTGGAAATTTCGGGAGTCCCGTAACCTTCTAATCGGAGAAGTACTTTATCTTTTAACAGCAAGGAATGATTTTTTCTTTGTTCCTTCAGCTTGAGACTGTGGTCAGTATGGTATTTGTTCTTGAGGTGGCTAAGAAACCTTTAGGTCGGAATGCCTATCAGTCTTGGTGGTCTAGTACACGTCTAGTTTTATAAGCCTTCGAAGACTTCCTGGTTTAACTGTGGCCCTAAGGGAATCCATTCTCCTTGAGCTTTTAGCGATTGAATGTGGATTCCGTCTCTCGGTCTGTCCTCCTATTCGAGGAAGCCTTGGCTTTCTTTTGTATCAGCATTGGCTTTAGCTATAAAAGAAGAATTCTAGCTTGATAATAAGAAAGAAAATGCAATACTGCGTGATAAGATTAATGGCGCTGTCTGCTGATAAGCTTCTTGAGGAAGAAGTGATGCACCCAGATTCCCCCACGGTATTAGATGTGCCCAAACCTACTCTGTACAAGGGTAAGAAGCAGAAGCATAAGAAGAAGACAAAGAAGCCCGGATGTAATAGGAGGGAGGGCCTACAAGGTAAGAATCAAGTTTGAAAGTGTAGTTCTGAGGCCTTTTAATTTTAACCTCAGTCAAAAGTATGACCCCAGTCGCTGCAAAAGGTTCTCTTTTTGGTTCGGAGTCCTTCCTACCTATCTTTCCTCACATTTCTTTTTGTAACTGCTCCACTCCCTTTCCTACTTCAACTGTGAATTCTTCATTTGCTAAGGATAAAAAGAGCTAACAAACCTTCTAAGATAAGTAGAAGCTAGGAACCGAATCTCAATAGAGTATTGGGTATATAGTATCTACTGCTGTTGCTGTAACTGGCGCTAAAGAAGCTTATGCGTCTACTCTTGCTGATGCGGTGTATATAAGGATGCGAAAGTTGGTACAAGTTGGTACTGGAACTGAGATACCGGAACTGACAGATAGACGGGAAAAACTAAATAAAGGATTTGCTTTTCCCTCAATCCTTGAACAAGAGTTTACAGCTGACCGACCCAGAGCTAGCTACAGAACGCTCCTGTGTCCACTTCAGCTTCTGGGATTACTGTTCCTATAGCTGAATGCTTACCCGGTCTTGTTAGAATATCCGTTGTTTGCCTTGGAGCTCTTCAATCAGACGCTGTTGCTATTGCTTTTTGGAATTACCGCTGCACGTAACCGGTGTGGGAGTATGAGAATGCGCTCTTATCAATACAGGGACGCGAGAGGAATTCCTTGAAGGTAGTACTCAAGGGATGGGGAAAAGGGGAGAACATAAGACTAATATTCGATTAGTTGCCAGCAGGAGAGCCCAGCCTTTGGAGTAGATGTCAATTAGCTGTTGCCAGCCATTGAAAGCGAACAGGTTGATGCCGAAGAAAGAAGACGATTGATGGATCATCCGCCGATTAGGTATCCATGTTGCTTTCTCCTCAACTGAGTAGTCGAGTGGTAAACCCTATTTCAAAATTTTATAAATCCAGTAATACTAGCAGAAGTTCTCGTTTACTAGAATTCGTTATTGAGTACGATTAGGCGGGGACAGGATTCGAACCTGCAGTCTTCAGGTCATGAGCCTGGTGAGTTGACCAATTCCTCTACCCCGCTTCTTACC